>JAJOZX010001531.1:82500-305000 GCA_023014485.1 Bathynomus jamesi | reverse complement strand
GCTACGCCGCTGTGTGTATATATATATATATATATAAAACTTTTCGGTAACAACTAAATTATTGACTAATGCACATACACATTTCAGTAGATTTTAATGGAATGATTATGAACTTAGAGGGCAACACCTTAATGTGGATGTTCACAACATTATCATAATTATTTATGAGACTGTTATTTAATTACAATGGGTTTGTGGGTATTATATTGTGGGTTTTAAACATGAAGGAATTATTCTGGCGGTCAGTGATTAATGATGAAGTAGGTAAAAAATAAACACAGACATTACTCTCTAGATAAACCTAAACAGTATATTTGATCTACGATAAGGGTTCTAAACGACGTCAATTCAGCTGGAATTTAGCCTTTATTTGTTGGTAATTTAAGGAAAGAAAATTGATGTACCAAGTTCAATTCGTATCGAGATGTAATAACCTTTTCTAAATATTTTTATTTCCTTACAATTTGGATTATTTGGGGCAAATATTTCACCAAGTTAATACGGATAATTAATTAAGATTTAGTGCAGATTCTTGAAAAATTTCAATCTTCATGTATATATTAGGGATGCAACGGGTAGCGCTTTTACCTGTAATCGGGTACGGGTACCCGAAGTGTAATACCCGATCGGGTACGGGTACCCGATCGGGTATTGAAGACGTTCAAAAATTTGTTGGTTTAGTACCGCGAATTATTAAGTGTGTGCAGTTCAAGCACTTGGCTTTACTATTATCTAATTTATCAATGACAAAAAGTTCCAAACCATACTACGATTTGCCATTTTGAATGTTTTGCTAAAAAATATTATACAAAAAATTTATCAAGAAAACCTGCAAAACAATAAAATTAAGTTTTACTACCCGTACCCGATTTTTTAGCGGTACGGGTTCGAGTACTCGTGACATCCCTAGTATATATATTATATTTTATAGAAAATACCCAATAGGGTGATTCACTCGCTGGTAGCCCCAGAATATCGTATTAGCGATACTGTGGGGCTACCAGCGAGTGAAACACCCTGTATAATATAGGGACGCAAGGAAGTTGTATTACTGTATGTACAAATGTATACATTCTTTGAGTTATCCTTCAAATAATTTGTTCTGCCATTTTGGTCCGATGTTTGACATATGTAATGATGGGGTTGTTTAATCTCCTTCGCAACATCTAACGTCATATGACGGAGGGAACCTACAGATTTACGTGGAATCCGAACCACGGGTCGCTACATAATTTGGACGCGGAGAACGGTCTCTCATCCAACTTGCTCTCCAGACCCACCATCACTTAATTTGGATAATCGACGGGAACGTTCCCGGTGTTACGACATTGGAGACGACGTAGCCCTCATCTGATATGTGAATTTAGTCGGATGTCGCGCTGGAGGTATACTTCTAAGATTATAAAAACGTTGTACTTGATCTGAATAAGCATCCATGGATCTTTCCTTGAAAAAAATCACTCAAATTCATTAAATATAAAAAATTCAAAGTACAAAAATATAAATAAAAACTAATTTTTTTATTATTATTATTAGTATTATTACTACTACTTTAAGTCTATCACACAAGATTTATTTCGTAAGTTCCGATTTATGGGTAACTATAATTCTGTAAATCTTTTAATTTTAATGAAATACAAAAAAAAAGGATGAATATTTTTAATTTCATTTGACCTACGAATATTTTAGTTTAGTTCTGCCTAAAATAAAGCAAATTATCCATTTTCTTTTTTATTCACAAACTTTGTTTCTTGAAAATAAATAAATAAATAAATAAATAACTTTAAGGGTAACAATATTATTACTACTTATTCCTGGTAAAGGTCTTCTTACCTTTCGAGTGAATGGGTCCTTCGTCTGTAAGATTCTTCACCCCTGGGTTCCTTGGTTAATAATCTGGCAATCCTCCCGAGTCCGGAAGATCCTTGAGAGCTCATTCCTGGTACTTTAAGTCCTCCCGGTGATCCCCCGGGAGGGGTGGCTTCCCCTTCATCGGATGAAGGGAAAACTTTTTTCGTGTCATCTGAAGTTGAAAAATAAGAGACTAATATTTCTACTACGTAATAACGACTATAAATACTTGTATCCACAAGTATTAAGCATTATATATTCAGTATTATAATATGGTATCAATATGCACAGGGTGGTCCACAAACAAAACAGACCGAACGACAATGTAGTTAATGATTTTCGGTCTTATTTTTTAAGAACTACGGCATGACAACGTCGCAACACAGTTTTCCTTTCGATGAGCGACGTTGGGTCTGTTCACTAGTTGGATGAATGACCGTTCTCAGCATTCGGATGATGTAGCGATCCGCCAATGGCCCAGATTCCGCGTAAAACTGTAGGTGGTTTCTCCTATCACATGACCTTTGGCGTTACGTAGGTTATAACAACCCCCAAACATTACGATTTTATTTATCAGTTGCGGAGATTCGACAATGACTATCGACTATGGCTTACGTTCATAAACAAAAGGAACTGAATATAAAACTGGATCCAGTAAAATCACTGTGCAGGATCATAAACTGGCACAGCGCTCAGGCCAACAAATGTGGTCCACGGCGCTGGATTATTATTATTACAGCACCATGGGGAATCGAACCCCAGAACCTCGGTGTTCACTTCATTTAGAGGGAAAATGTGTTACCCACTCAGCTAAGGAGATTGACTCAAGAATAAATACGCTTTCGAATCAACGAAAAGGAGTACCCCAAGGTGTTTTTTTTAAACAAATATAAAGTAATTATGGGTTATGGGATTTATATCCTGCTAATTAAACTTATTATAACAATAATAAAGTATTATAATAATAATATACGAATATTTTATTAGTCCGCAAGATTTCGTTCAGAGTAATCTAACTCGCATTGCTATTCTGCTCGCCAAAATATATCATACTAGAAATAAAATTATATTTGCTAAAGTATATTTATACACGCACAACAATATACACTGTCTAGAAAAAAACACGGGAAAATGGAGCAATCTTTTCAGTCCTCCAGTAAAAATAAGTAGTTCCTTTTTCTAAAAGGACAGTGAAGAAAATTTGTCGCCCAGTAAATGAAATTTTAGGGTACTGGGCGACAAGGAATTTTCAAAATTTGTAAAAATAGAATTGTCTTGGGAGCCATATAAATACATATAATACACGCACATATGTCACAATTAGAACTGTTTATCCTAAATGTAAATAAGAAATTTACATTGAATATTTATATATAGATAATGTTAGTGTTATTTCAGACCACACGGGGATGGTGGCCTGATTAGGGAACATCCGGATCCATACAGTAGTATCCTTAATCCAGGGGTGTGCTGGGACCGGTTCGGTCTGGTTCGCCCGAACCGGTTGTTAAATTTTGATTGGATCACTGAACCGTTTGTTTGTTTTTAACAAATATTTAACAGTCAGTAGAAATTTATTTATATCTAAATTTTTTTTCATTTTTTTCAGGATTTTATAGAAAAATATAGGTAGTAATCACAAGCAGTGGTCGTTTCAATATTTATTTATTTTTTGATGAAAAATTAGTTTATTTTTAAATAATTATGTCATTAGTGAGTATAAAGAATGTTAAATAATTTCTGCCAAAATGTTACAAAATGCTGTTTAGAAAAGCTAAAATGCGTTGGCTTTCGGGGCGGAGCCCCGGACCCCGCTGAGGGGAGGGCTACCGCTCACCACATACCCCTTAGCTTAATGACTCGCGCCATTGGCGCGAGCCGATTTACATTCCTATCTGTATCAGAACCGGTTGTTAAGAAATTGGCAGCACACCCCTGCCTTAAGCTTCCCCCCACCCACTTCCCGATCTGCCTTTGTCGCCCAGTGGAAAAGCTTAAAAAATGTTGATACAGGGTGTACACAAAGTCCTTTCCCGATTATAAACTTTACATGAAATCCAAAGAAGAGAGTAATGCCTTGTTTTGCATGTTGTTGCATAACATGCAAAATTTATTGTGTTTCTCGTTAAATCTCAACATGTGCACCGTCAGGTACGCGTAGCACATTCAAGCGAAATTTGAGTTCAAGCCATACGATCGTTAGCATATCTCTCGTTACACTATTGATGGTATCGCAAATCCTTGCACGAAGAGTGTCAATGTCAGCAACGGGAGTATAGTACGCATAATCCTTTACATATCCCTGCAAGAAGAAGTCCAAGGGTGTGATATCAGGGGTATCGTGAAGGTCATGGCACCGGCCCGTCGCGCCCAATCCATCGTTCGGGAAAAGTATTGTTCAAAAACTCACGCACTAACAAACCCCAGTGTGGAGGCGCACCGTCTTGCTGTAAATGATGGATGGTTTAGGTCTTCCAACTGGAGGCTACAAAGAACTCGAGCACGTCGAGGTACATGGGTGGGATGGGGGTAACAAACGGCAAAGGTTGTAGGAAATTTGTGGCAGAGTTCCGAGCGTTTCCTTCCAGAAAACGAGCACTAATAATATATAGGATTTTGGATAGCTTCCGTCCTAATTGTTCATTCTGACAAAGGTCAAGCTTTTCACTCCACCTTAGACCTACGGTTTAACGTGGAATCCGAACCACGCCCCACCAGCAGCCCAGCGTCTTAACCACTAGGCCACCCAGGGTACCCATTTATCTACCAACCACTTTCTTTATTGGGTGGAAGGATGAACAGCTGGGTTTTGCTGCGCGCTGGCTGCCGTCACCGAGTCTCGAACCCGAGGCCGATGGATTCGTAGTCAGCGATGCTAACCACTACACAACCGAGGTAAGGCGCATATACATATGTATTAGGTCATCCCATAAGTAATGCGGCATTTTTAAATTTTTTTTTTTAATTTTTATCATTATTTTACGGATAGAAATCAAACAACTCTTTGAAGTTATTTATATTTAAATAAATATTTATTTAAATATAAATAACTTCAAAGAGTTGTTTGATTTCTATCCGTAAAATAATGATAAAAATGGAAAAAAAAAAAAATTAAAAAATGCCGCATTACTTATGGGATGACCTAATATATGTTACAGGGAAGCTATGTAACTAGGGATTTAATGAAATCCCTAAAATATTTAGGGATTTCATGTAAGGTTAAGTAGTGATATTTTAGTTAGTTTTAAAGAAAATATCACGACTTAACCTAACCAATCGTCAACGGCGTACAGTTGACCTAACCGGGCATTCAATAATTTTCCTGTAGGTTTAACGAAAATATTACGACTTAACCTTACATAAAATCCTCAAACATTTTAGGGATTTCATGAAATGCCTAGTTACACAGATTCCCTGTAACATATATAACCCCCACCACACACACACAAAACCTAAAAAGTACAAAATTGGAGTAATTGCACGCGAACTCGGCACTTCAGTGAAATAACAACTGTAATTAAAAATTCGGCTTAACTTTCCTTTTTCAAGAATGAAAAATATGCTAATAAAAATAATTAACATAGTCTCATAAAGCAGCAAAGTGTTTTGAAGTATTCGTTCTCGGAATATTCTTCAAAAGTTACGAGGAATGTACGTGGGAGTGCTTTTTACCGGAGATAAATGGGGTGCCTTGCGTTAATTATTAACTTCCATTATTAGATATCATCTTCATTAATCGAAAGGATTTCATTAAATAATGTTTCCAATTCAACGTAATGCATAACTACATTATTCTAAACTTTTTCATTCATTCAAAATATTCATTAAAAGTTTATTTATGCGTGGGATGAAATGGAAGGTATATAAATGGTTATTATAATAATAATATATACGAGAGAGAGAGAGAGAGAGAGAGAGAGAGAGAGAGAGAGAATTAGGCATCTCGATGTTAAAATCTGACAGTGAAACACGCAGGATAATGAGTGCCAGAAGTGAAGTGACTTCGGCAGTCGGCACTGAATGAAGTGATGCTTCATATTACATTACATTCATTCTATTACTTCTTCCTTCCTCTGTATTCATTTCAGTGATGTAAGACTCGAGACCTATTTTTCTGGTCTCGGTCATGGTGGTCTCGACTACACCACTGTGGTGTTCCTCAAATGCAGTAAACACTTATCTTGTTTTAAGTAGGCAGTTAACCGCTGGCTAACAATCACTTTCAATTTAGCACCTGACCAGGATGATTTCGAAACGAAAGGGAACATTTGTCAGCACAACTAAAACTGAACTGTTACACAAATATAGTGTATACATGCATATAAAAATTGTGTACACACATGTATGCACTGACCATTATATTTTACAAAGAAAACACCTCGCAATAAAGCGTTGTTTAAAATAAAAACTAACTTAACTTATCCTAATCTTAAATGTTGAAAGTGTCAGAGAGAAGTATAATTTAAATGTTCTTGTCATTCAATGTCCGTGATATTTCTTAGTGAAAATATTTACAAAAAATTTATGCCATCTCGACTGAAATTGTTCTTCAAAATACCATTGATGGGTCGCAAGACTATAGGAAAGACTTTTTTTTAGTTTCTGGTAGTGTGACTGGTGGAGAAGACCTTTTAGCTACCAAGGAGAGTGATTATGGTTTGTAGATTACCATGAAATAGCGGAGTTTCTCGACAATGGATTTGAAGGAAAATATTGATCCAAAAGAGTTACATTTAGCTCCAAAAGAAATTTCTAAGCTTTCGAGAACGCAACAGCCCTTCCCGTTGACCTTCCATTTGTAGGCCTACTTCAACGTGCGTCCATTATGCCGTGTTCACGCACTGTCGACTCAAAAGTCTTTCGCGTATTCTCGTGTAATTACGTTGTCCTTCATTATTTATCAATCAAAATTTACTTCATTGTGATTATTAACATTTAATTTCGGCAATTCAGTCATTTGTAACGAACACGCATCGCAATTTAATCAATTCCTATTTGAACCTTGCAATATTACGCAATTGTTTTGAATTTTTAAACATTTATCTGTTATTGTAAGTAAAGGGAAAAATCCTATGACATCCTCTTTTCTTTAATTACAAGAACAAACTGCCATGGTTATTGGTGACTCCTAACAACAAAAAATTTAGAATTTTATTAATTATATATATTCTGTGCCTATTAAAATAGTGACATCTTCCAACACACACACACACACACACACACACACACACCACACACACAATATATAGACAACCACGCAAGATGATCAAACACCGGGTACAATAGGGTAGCTGATAGTGCTTATAATTAAATGACTTGTAAATAGTCCTTGCCTCTGATAATCGTCGGTTGGCGGTTTCCTTAACAGAAAAATTAAATTCCGTTCGTCCATTAAATTAAATCATCAATTATTTACACAAAATTTTATCTCCACTTTTGTTTCCTCGATGCTGGGAATCATCTTTTTCACACTCGACCGGACTCAGCTATAAACAGCGAGTCTTCCCCTCAGTTAACGCAACGATTCAGCGATAAAACAACCTTCTACAAGCATTTAGCTATTATTTAAGTTATAACCCTCATCAAAGCTAATGTTGGCGAAGGCATTAAGATAAACGAGAAGGGATAAGAAAGGGTCAAGACAGACTAAACGTAATCGCCTGGAGCAGAAGTGTATTTATAAAGTTTCAACTTCCAGCAAGATGAAATTGACCGTATGTTGTAAATACAGTACAATAAGGATTTGATTTTTTTTCAAGATACGCAGTGAATTTAATTTGTAAGGTTTTTAGTTTATATATATTAAAGAGAGAGAGAGAGAAAGTGTGTGTTACAAGGACAAGAGGAAGCCTCAAAGACCTTCCGGTCCACTCTCTGGGAGGTTCCTGTTATTAAACAAGTTTATTTTTCTTTCAACTATTCTAGCAGTTATAGAAAACCGGATAGAAAAGTATAAGGCTCTCTCCCCACCCTCTGCTCCCTCCCTGCCAGAGGCAGGTATAGAAAAAGGTTGAAGAAAATACTTGACCCTAGAAAAATAGCCAAGGAAATTTTACAGGAAAGTGGCGAATTCTAAAAAAGCTCTATAATTAGCATGCCCACAGAGACACCGTGCAAGCGAACCCCTGCAGAGTTACGTTATGTTTTAGTCTTAAACCATGAGAGTATTCAGTATTTTGTCTAGCCTATTTTTAAACACATTTACACTTTGGCTGAAAACAACCTCTGAGGGAAGTTGGTTCCAGATATTAACTATTTTATAGGAAAAGAAATTGCTGCAGACAGAGGTCCTAAATGTCTTTAGTTCCAGTTTAAACCCATTATTTCTTGTCGGATTGTCATAAAGCGAGAACAAGTTTCTGTAATCTACTTGTCTATTCCATTGACCATCTTGAAGATTTGAATAAGCTGACCGCGCAACCTCCTCATCTCAGGTAGACAGATTTAGGCGCTCCAAGCTCCGTTGGTAGTTTTGTATTCTCATTGAAGGGATAAGTTTTGTAGTACTTGCTTGTACCCTTTCTAAGGTTTCTATATCCTTCCTGAGGGATGGAGACCAAAACTGCGCACAGTATTCCAGTTGAGGTCTGACTAGTGAATTATAAAGAGACATTAGTCTCCTTGTTCCTAAACTGGAACGGTCTCTTAATATAACTTAAAATTTTCAAGGCCCTCTTTTCGACTTCTGCACAGTGCTTCGACGGTTTCAGATCATTCAGTCTTTCTCCAGATCGGTCTCAGTCAAGTTCCTTCATCGAGTGGCCAGCCACATCATCTGATTTAACCCCACGTGATTTCTGGCTTTGGACTTATTTGCGTGACAAACTCTACTCTTCCGGTTTCGACGATCCAAATGCGAATGCCCTTGGCCGCAAAATAGATGAACAACTGAAAAGGATCCCACTCGATATTTTCAGAACACTGAAAAGTTTCAGAATCCACAAATGTATCATAGCGGACGGAGCTCTCTCTGAAGATTAAATTACAATTTAACGAAATATTTGTATGAATAAAATTCTTATAGACTTTGATTTATTTCATTATTTGAACACTTATCTGTATAATGTTAACTAAATAGTTGAATGTATGAAGTTCTTAAAGACTTTTCTCCCACCCTGTATATACACAATATTTATCCGAAACTGTTAAGTTCATAATGAAAAATAGGCCCAATCCAATAATATCGAATGTACTCATAACTTTCAATAATCCTTGTTATCGTCTTCACTGTAAACTAAACTGAATTAATACATTAGGCTAAAACTTGTGCCATAATATCAATTTTGTTATAAAGTTCAGTTTTATTTAGAATTATTCTAATTTAATATACTTTAAAGATGATAGCGGAGATTATCGAAAGTTAGGCTGTACTGGTAATGCTCTTATAATTGGCACATGACATACTAATATATATATATATATAATATGCTGTATATATGTGTGTATATATATATATATATATTACTGTTCGTGTACTCTTTACAGTTCTGATTAAATGTTAGAAATTTAAAACGACTTTTTTTTAATGTTTCGAACAAGCAAGGAAAATATCGTTATTGTTTGCACAAACTATAAATTGTGCAATAAATTTTACAGTTTATATATACAACTTCAGTTTATATTTACAGTTTATATATATTTTACAGTTTATATATATATTTCACTTATACGTTGCAAACATCGCATAACAAAAGCAAATGACCAGAAAACTCAGGACTTTCGTCCTTGGTTAAAAAAAAAAAACCCTGACCATATTATAATGAAAGGGTTTCCAGACAAAAGGGGTGGATGGGAGTCTGCTTTGAGACAAAGATCTGAATGTGGAAAATGATACCAAAATGTTATTAATTTGCATTTTTGGAATATATAACTATTATACTCGGCCTTGCCAGGAAATATACATATTCAGGAAAATGATTGGAACATTTTATTTTACATTCAAGCAACGTGTTTGAATTAAACAAAACGTGCTGTGCGTCGTCAAAGAGAGTTTATGGAAATAATGAAATACGACTCGTACAGTTGGTGCTCGTAGTATCATATATTACCATTTACTGCGCGACTGGTTTAATGCAAGAGCCAGATAGCTCAAATATTCGACCATAATTGTAAAAGGGACACTTCAGAGTAACATTGTCGTAAATTTTCGTTCGAAAACTAAGAGAGAGTAACCATCGACCAGGATGACAGGCAATGGCTACAGAAAATGAAGACGACGACTTTTTCGCCTCCAAATATATTGACTAGCTTAAAATGGTATTAATAAACAACCAATAGCAGCTAACTTACACAATTCGACATTCCAAATCTTCTACCTACACATAAACGGCATCAAGCCTAAACTATTGTACATACATTATATATTACGCTGTGGCTATTTAGCCATTACTGGTGAGATAGCCTTCCAGGCTATTTGACCAGCACTGGCTAAATAAGCTCCCAGGCTATTTTAGCCAACAGTCCTGTGCAAATATAGACTGTTTTTGTGAGCTTTGTATTGCTTTTAAAAATTTGCGGATCACCTGAAGATCAGGGCCCTCAGCCTTCTTTAGTTAGCTTTATAAGGCTAACGAAAATATAACGACCTGACCTAACCAATCGTCAAGGGCGTACAGTTGATCTAACGATTAGTTAGGTTAGGTCGTGATACTTTCGTTAGTTAGCCTTATAAGGCTAACTAAAGAAGGCTGGGGGCCCTGATCTTCAGATGATCCAAATTTGGTGCTCTTCCAATATGTGCTCTACCGCGAAACTGTGATCTACCATATTCCAACTAATATTCCATATTCCAGGCTAACTAACGAAAATATCACGACTTAACCTAATCAATCGTCAAGGGCGTATAGTTGACCTAACGATTGGTTAGGTTAAGTCATGATATTTTCGTTAGTTAGCCTTATAAGGCTAGTTTCACGGTAGAGCACGTATTGGAATATGGTAGATCACAGTTTCGCGGTAGAGCACATATTGGAAGAGCACCCCAAATTTGCTATAATCTTCTGTCGTAACCATGCAATTGGCATGCAGAAATCTTTTGTAAAATTAAAAGTAGAAATGTTAGTTTTAAGATTTTAATTTTGTTCTCTAAAAGCCAAGCGTTTTGGGTTATGAATATTCATAAAGGCATAAGTTAAAGATGTTTCCGATTGTAGAACGGTCGTTCTATTTAAGTTGTTCTCAGGGGAAGAGGAAACCCAAACCGCTTGGCCGCGGAGATTTACAACTAAAGGGTCCAGATGTACAAATGGTTAGTTTCTCTTTCGCATGGTGGTGCGAGTTTTGTAAGACCAATTCGAATTCACTTGCGAAATTGGACCCTGACGAGGGTCGTAAATTTGAGAAAACCACGTGATTTCGAAGTCAAGAACTGTAATTTAAACTAATTCCTGGGAAAGGGAGGGGTTTTGTCTTTGGACGGAAAGGTCAATACCCAATCGAGGGACAGTGATTTTGGGAACTCCCAGTAAGGGAGGAGAAAAAGCTATTTCTTTCCTTATATATGGATGAGATCGTTTTTAGGGACGACCTTATGTATTGAAATTGTTTTGATAGTTTTCAAAATATTAGGAGTAGTGGTCCTTAAAAATTGTAAAGTAAATTCAAATTGTTAAGTCAGTTGGTAGTCGTCCTCCTTGAAATTAACTGTGGCTAAATAAACTATTAGACTTGTGGTGTAAGAAAATTTAGAATTGAAAGTATAACTGTCTCAGGATTGAAATTAAGAACTTGTATTGCATTTCATTCGTTTACGCGGAACTTGTGCATAAGAATTTTGTTAGCGACCTTAACCGAGAACTTGGTTGGATCTTAATTAATGTTAGCCAACGGACCAAGAATTTTGTGAACTTTCCATTAATTTAATTTGGTTCAAATTAAATGCTAAACGGGGTACGTCTGTGCCCTAGTTTACTGAACCCGTCAATTTGGGTTCGGAAGGAAGTCCGGTTATTTGGTAGATTGTCGTTTTGGTTTTGGGCGAGCCATAAATCTGCGGTCCGTATGCAGCACAATTGAAAGTAATTTGTCACCTACAGTCGTAAGTAGAATAATTCTTCAAATTTCTTCGTCGATTTCGACCACTTCATTTCTCATTACTCGTTTTGTTATACTCAAATATAAAGTCCCTCTATATAAATGATTTAAATTCAGATAAATGAACTTTTTCTTTGAATTTATAATGGTACATTTAAAGGATTTAAATTCAGATAACTGTGAACTTTCTCTTGGAATTTATAATTGAATTGTATTGTAGGAAAAATTTGTAGATTTACTTCAGACTAATTTGCTAAATTCATGTACCGATTCGAGTGAAATTTAATAAACTTTATTAAGAGGGCGTGTGTTGTTGTAGATACACCTTGCAATAGGCCTCTCTTGTAAGCTGAGGGTCAATTATCATTCAAAGATTGAAATTCAAAGTAGGCTTTCAGTAAGCCGAAGCGAACTTACGCCTATCAATTTAAAGGGCCATCCGTCTGGATAGGTCGAGTCATCCTGAACGCAACGAAAACGCGCGTAAGAAATAATTTGAAATATAATTAAAGGGTAGCGCCCCACTTAAAGGGTGTCAGTGAAGTGAATTAACATAATTAAAAGGGTGTCCAACACCATAAATAAATAAACAGGTTGGGCACTACATAAATGGTGTCAGAAGTTGCAAAAGAAATAAAGGTGCGCACTACCTAAGTAAAAGAGTTGCGCACAACACTTCATCTACAGTTACGTTAATAAAATAAAATTTCTTAATTTTAAATTTGTTAACAATTTGTTTTAGGTCAACTGTACACCCTTGACGATTGGTTAGGTACAGTATATCAAAGTTTTATACAAAATACATAATATATATATACACACAATACATATATACACAATACATAATATATATATATTATATATGCGGTAGCTATAACTAACGCACATTTTTGGTAAAAGTTGCTTAAAATCAGAGCTGGGCACTTCCGCAAACACTTCCGCAAACCGCAAATTCCGCAATTGCGGAAGATGTTTTTCGTTTGCGGATTTGCGTTTGCGGCAAAGTCATCGCAAATTAGTGAATTTGCGTTTGCGGATTTGCGTAAGTGATTTTGAGTTTGCGGATTTGCAATCGCAAATCCGCAAACTCAAAATCACTTCCGCAAACGCAAATCTGCAAACGCAAATTCACTAATTTGCGATGACTTTGCCGCAAACGCAAATCCGCAAACGAAAAACATACTTCCGCAATTGCGGAATTTGCGGAAGTGCCCAGCTCTGCTTAAAATTAATCTAAATTTACGAAAATTGACTGCCCAGTTAGGTAAACTGTACGCTAGGGCGTCCCGTTTTGGACGAATTTCAAGTTATTAATGTCCAGCCCTCTCATATCGTGACAAATGATGATCTAAGTATGCTAACCAATTTTTAGACCGAAATAAAAAAATTTGACCCCCGAGCACTCTATTCGAAAATTTTAGGGTCAAATTTTTTTAAAAATTTGAGTTTTTTTTTATTTTATGCCTATAAATTCAATTTTAGATACTTATAAATGGTTTCATCCGATGCATATTAAAAAACGAATCATTTGATACCAAATTTATATAGGTTTGGCTTAAAAATTGTTTTTATTTACTTTTTCTTATTGTTTTCAGGATTTTAGCTAGTCAACTAGTTACCTAATGATTAACTATGACTTCGAATGAACGAAAGTTAATAAGAAAAGATAAGGAACGTGATGATTCTGTTCTTGGAGATCTCCTTCCTCATTTGGAACCACACAGAGGGGCACTTTTTCCCTCAAATGGAAATGTTCTTCGCCACTTTTTAAGTCTAAAAAGAAATTCCATGAGGAATAACTCAGTAGAGGAGACAATAAAAGTAGTTTTGGAAAAAGTTAAACTTTTTTGGATCCTGGCCAGTATACCTTCTAAAGATGTTGGGCGTCATCCGAGACCTAAACAGTTATTAAAGGACTTAATTAAAAAGAGAGATACTATCGCACGAATTGCAGAACGTCCTAATTATAACAATAAACTTCAGGAATTTAACCAGGTTTTAAAAAAACTTTTTGACATCAGCTCTCAGAACACTGAAGAAATTATAATGAAAGATCCACTAAGAAGTAATGAAACGAAAATTTGGGATGTTAAATTTCTGGAAGATCAGAGAGGAGAAAGGGAAATGTGCTTAGGAGGTCTAGATAAAATATATGAAAAGAAGACTAAAGCTAAAGCTGAAAGAATCCAAGAAATAAAAAACCGTGAACTAAAAGAATCACAAAGGAAAGCAATGCCTGGAACATCTAAAATGAATATGGTCTATCAAGAAAATTCGTCTTCAGAATCGGAGCAAGATGATCCAGAATTTAAACTTTCGAGTGCGAAAAAAGGTTCTAAGCGTCAAAATATTATGAAGTCTTCTAAAGTTAGCAATATAGCTGACATATTAAACTTGTCATTAAATCGAAGAACAGCTTTTGCTGCTACTGTGCTTTTTGCCTGTGATATAGATTTAGAAACAGTCAGCCTGTCCAGAACAGCTTCTTGGAATGCAGGAAAGAAAACTAGGGAGAACACATCTAAGAAAGTGAAAATCTATTTTGAGCCTCCAAATTTCTCTTCGCTCCATTGGGATTCTAAAATAGTTACAGAATTGAGAGGTGAAAAGAAAGAACGGTTGGCTATTTTAGTTTCGGGAATGCCAAGTGCGAAGGAAGGCAAAATTTTAGCGGTTCCAGATATCCCTGATGCTACTGGATTTTCTCAAGCCCAAGCCACTTTTGAAGCTGCTATGGATTGGAACCTTGAAGGAAGAGTGGTTTCGTTGGTTTTCGATACAACAGAAGTTAAATGTAAGAGAAGTTAATTTCAAAGAGAGTTAATTTCAAAGAGAGTTAATTTCAAAGAGAGTTAATTTCAAGAGAGTTAATTTCAGTTATTTTCACTGTTATATTCAGTATAGAATAATTTTATTTATGTACCAAACATAATAGTACCGTACCTTCACGTACGTTCGAGTGAAATGTTGTTTACATTTTTTATTTTTGTTTACAATTTTCTTCAATTTATTGAATTGAATTGACTTGCAAATTAAGAGAGAGAGTGTTTATAGAGAGTTTATAGATTTAGAGATATTTGAAGTCAGTTTTCGTTGCAAATAAGTTGCAAGTCAGTTTTGAAGTCAGTTTTCGTTGCAAATAAGTTGCAAGTCAGTTTTGAAGTCAGTTTTCGTTGCAAATAAGTTGCAAGTCAGTTTTCGTTGCAAATAAGTTGCAAGTCAGTTTTGAAGTCAGTTTTCGTTGCAAATAAGTTGCAAGTCAGTTTTGAAGTCAGTTTTCGTTGCAAATAAGTTGCAAGTCAGTTTTCGTTGCAAATAAGTTACAAGTCAGTTTTGAAGTCAGTTTTCGTTGCAAATAAGTTGCAAGTCAGTTTTGAAGTCAGTTTTCGTTGCAAATAAGTTGCAAGTCAGTTTTGAAGTCAGTTTTCGTTGCAAATAAGTTGCAAGTCAGTTTTGAAGTCAGTGTTAGTTGCAAATAAGTTGCAAGTCAGTTTGGAAGTCAGTTTTCGTTGCAAATAAGTTGCAAGTCAGTTTTGAAGTAAGTTTTCGTTGCAAATAAGTTGCAAGTCAGTTTTGAAGTCAGTTTTCGTTGCAAAGAAGTTGCAAGTCAGTTTTGAAGTCAGTTTTAGTTGCAAAGAAGTTGCAAGTCAGTTTTGAAGTGAGTTTTAGTTGCAAAGAAGTTGCAAGTCAGTTTTGAAGTCAGTTTTATTTGCAAATAAGTTGCAAATCAGTTTTCAGAAGGTTGCGCCAAGAGGGACAACCAAACCCCAGAGATTTATAAAGATACTCGAAGTAGTTTCGAGTCAGTTTTATTTACAAATAAGTTGCAAATCAGTTTTCAGTTGGTTGCATCCAAAAGGGATAACCAAACCCCAGAGATTTATAAAGATACTCGAAGTAGTTTCGAGTCAGTTTTATTTGCAAATAAGTTGCAAATCAGTTTTCAGTTGGTTGCATCCAAAAGGGATAACCAAACCCCAGAGATTTATAAAGATACTCGAGGTAGTTTCGAGTCAGTTTTAGTTGCAAATAAGTTGCAAATCAGTTTTCAGTTTCAGAAGGTTGCATCCAGAGGGACAACCGCCCCAGAGATTTCAGTTTTATTTCGAGTCAGTTTTTTTCGAGTCAGTTTTATTTCGAGTCAGTTTTATTTCGAGTCAGTTTTATTTCGAGTCAGTTTTATTTCGAGTCAGTTTTATTTCGAGTCAGTTTTATTTCGAGTCAGTTTTATTTCGAGTCAGTTTTATTTCGAGTCAGTTTTATTTCGAGTCAGTTTTATTTCGAGTCAGTTTTATTTCGAGTCAGTTTTATTTCGAGTCAGTTTTATTTCGAGTCAGTTTTATTTCGAGTCAGTTTTATTTCGAGTCAGTTTTATTTCGAGTCAGTTTTATTTCGAGTCAGTTTTATTTCGAGTCAGTTTTTTTTCGAGTCAGTTTTATTTCGAGTCAGTTTTATTTCGAGTCAGTTTTATTTCGAGTCAGTTTTATTTCGAGTCAGTTTTATTTCGAGTCAGTTTTATTTCGAGTCAGTTTTATTTCGAGTCAGTTTTATTTCGAGTCAGTTTTATTTCGAGTCAGTTTTATTTCGAGTCAGTTTTATTTCGAGTCAGTTTTATTTCGAGTCAGTTTTATTTCGAGTCCCAAGTTAGTTTTCAATGCAGTCAATTGAATTCAACTTTTTCTTTGTAATTTAAGAGAATTTAATTTAAGAAAATGTAATCTAAGAATTTAATTCAACCTTTTTTTTTGTGTTGTAAAAGAATCTAATTCAACCTGAATTGACCGGGTTGCGTCTTTAGTTAACCTTTCTTTGTTTTGTTGTAAGAAGGAAATGGACCGATTTGTCTTTTCTTTTTCATGCCATTGTTGCGTATATAAATATATAGGTAAAATGACATATTTTATTGTTGGCAACCAAGACCGTTTTTACAAATGTTGGTAACGAATTTTATAATTATTGCGATTATATGATGACAGAAATAGTGTAATAATTAATCGATCATGTACCTAATTTATCTTGCTCTGTACGGTCGGGAAATTTACCCGTAGGACCGCACATACCCTAAATTTCAGTTGTGTTTATTCTTTTTTGTCATTTAATTTTAATAAAACTTCTACGCAATAAAACATATGTATTTATCATATGCAAACAAGTTTTCAGACTAAAATATCAAATAATTCAAATTCTATCAACATTTAACGAAAGAGTATGATTTTTCTACTTAACATGCAAAAAATTATTAAACCTTTTTAATATTTTTTTATATAAAAATAATTTTAAATGTAAAATTTACCTGTAATTTAGAATTTTATAATAACTGACCTTGAGCTTAAAGGATTTTATAATAATAATAATAATGATAATAATAATAACAATAACTGACTTAAACTTAAAAGATTTTATAACCCTAAACCCATCTTAAATTATTATACATTATTTTTAAACTTTGTTAATTCAAAAACCTTCCAAATCCCTACACATTTGACCACAGGTCTATACATCATCCACTACGTAATTCGATTTGTACCTACAACAGTCAATAAAAATGCATGTATGCACACTATATATACTATATATATACAAACCTCATGCTAAAATCATTGGATGTCACAATAAACTATTTCATAGCGTGTAAGTGCTAACTATGCTATTTATATAGTCCTACGCATTTTTGCTTACTATATATAAATTTTTGCTCAGGCGTTTATTCAGTTAATTTAAAAATCCTCTCAGCTAATCTGTCCCTCAAAGTTATAAAGTACACACTTTGTATCTAATACACACAAATACACACTAGACCACAGGTCTATACATCATCCATTACGTAATTCGATTTTTTACCTACAATAGTCAATAAAAATTAGTTATAGACTGCACGATCAGGGTAACTTTGGAAAATAATTTATATTTTTCCCTTTTACCTACTATTCATTATGTATGTAATTTTCTCCACAGAATTTTTTTTTTTTAAATTAACAATATCATTCTTTGTCTAACTTAATTGTTTGTCCAAATTAATGTATTAATCCTTTTATTCTGTTTACATAAATTAAAGTATTAATGTTTGAATTTTTTATATTTTATAAGCAAGTGTCATTTAAAGATTTGATTACTCTCCATTGTACGCAACCACCGAACTCACTTGTTCTGTATAAAAATTTGTAATGTAAAGAAAAATTCGTCATCTAGTAGTAGTTAGGATGTTATTTTCTCATTTGTATTGTATTAATGGTACCCTATTAGATTATTGTATAAATATCTTTTTTTAAAAGGGGAGAGCAATGTAAAAAATGAACAATGAATAATCAATATTCATTTTTTACATAAGAACCAAAATCGCTTAACGTGAGTTTGGATAATAATTTTACTTGTAGCTTCCTATTTTTGTTCGCGTCACAACCCTACGATCTACCATATCTATGGTTTAGTCGTATCCATTTTTCATTTGTTATAGAAGTTATTAATTAATTATGATTGTCTTGCATCTCACCCTCGTCCCTAGATTATGCATACACATTGCATATAACAGGATTGGAACCCGTAGTTGTACTTCTTAGTCATTAATACCCACTCTTTGTCTCTAATTCGTTCTTGTAAATCTTCCTAATAATGATTTGTATTATACGTACAAATTCAATAACTATGACGTCATAAAGTAACTTAATTCTCTTCACGTTTTCCATACCTTGAACACTGAATCACGTGTTTAGTATTTGGACATCTTCCGTATTGAATGTATGGTAAATTGTTTAATAATAATAATAATAATAATAATAATAATAATAATAAAAAGAAAAAAAAATTCATTCTCTATACATCATTATTTATGTTGTTTCCTACCTATTGTCTACTGATACCTATCAACCTATCAGTCCATATTTTACGCGTCTCTATATTACGCACACAACCTATTGTATTACGTACATGTGCGTTCACCCCTCACAAGACATTCATTAGGCTTACAGTAGTTGAGTGGTCGAATTCGCGAATCAGCAAAACCGAAAGTTTCTAAGATAAACATCTCTTTTCGCTCTGATCCAAATTTATAACGTATTATAATGTAATATAACATATTATGTTGTATATAAATTATCTTGTCATGTCCTCTGTACTTGTGTTGTACTAATAACCATATATAATAACCATATATAATAACCATATATAATATAACCATATAACCTAACCATATAATCTAACCATATAATCTAACCATATATTATAACCATATATAAATATATAAAAACACTGTAAGAATGGTAAACGACGTAATGTACTTCAATGAAACTATAATTGAATGTAATGACTTTATATATAATGTAAGAATGTACTTTAATAGAACTGTAAGGGACAATCATAAGCGAATGGGAAGTAATCCATAATCGCAATCATAATTGTAATAAACCCGAATGAAAATGTACTCAGTCGTGTACTTCAATTGTACTTATGTACTACTATGAAATGATATCGCCTTCAGAAATGAAGATTCGGCAAAAAAAAAAATAAGATGTTTTTATTTTTATTTATTTTTTTAAATTTTTTATTTGGAATCTTTCAAAACATCTGATCGTGTTTAAAAGGGGGGAAACTTAACCTCCAACTGCCATCTCCCAACATTCAGGCATATATTATACATGTATTTGTAAAATGAAGGACACTTCATTACGGCTCTCTGCTTTGGTCACTGCTAAGAGACTCCCCTTGTTAGCAGCCTCGCTGCGGGGAGGGGGCAGAGGCCCCTTGCCTCCTTAACTTTTTTAGATTCCGGCCTGAGCTATGGTCGAAAGAGGTCGAACCTCTACCCCTGTAAATTCAGAGCACTAACTGTAAATTTTTAAGAAGTAAATCACAGCAAGCGAAACTTTTTATTTTCCCCCTCGAGTTGGGCTATCTTCAGAGGAATTTAGTCAGTAAAGTAGAAGTATCAGAGTATTATTGAAAGAAAACAATTAACAGAGTGTCGACCCCATAAAGCGAGAGAAAAGAATTAGAAAGTTATAGAAGAAAAGTATATAGAAGAAATATCCGTTGCAGCCTCCTAACCAGAACCCCCCCGTCGAATCCGAACCGACTCAGGGCCATAAAAGGAGGGGTTAACAGAGTGGCGACCCTTTACCAGGATAAGAAAAAGATTTGTAGAAGAAGATTTGTAGAAGAAGATTTGTAGAAGAAGATTTGTAGAAGCAGATTTGAACAAGAAGATTTTAACAAGTGGCCACTCTCTGGCCAAGATAGAAATTACCCTGCATCAGGATAAAACCATTTGACCGGCGTGTTACGACTTCCAGTTCGTAACATCCACCCTTGAACCGGTGTGTCACGACTCCAAGTTCTCCACGCCTAGTTTTCACCCAAAAAGAAGTAGCCAGCAAGACACGTCTTCAGGACACGTCTCTAAGGACTTCGCCCCAGAAATTTTTGTTAAGTACAGAGTTGTTTTTTTAAGTAATTTGTAAACATTTGAAAAGTCAGTACTATTAACAGTTAATATTTAGTATCAAGTCAGAATTTACAAGAAACACAGTGAACACTTCAGACACCAGTGATACATTTTTTTTAGTGAAACACATTTAACTTCTGTGAAAATTACTAAGAGAAGTTAAATGTAAGAGAAGTTAAATGTAAGAGAAGTTAAATGTAAGAGAAGTTAATTTCAAAGAGAGTTAATTTCAAAGAGAGTTAATTTCAAAGAGAGTTAATTTCAAAGAGAGTTAATTTCAACAGAGTTAATTTCAACAGAGTTAATTTCAACAGAGTTAATTTCAAGAGAGTTAATTTCAAGAGAGTTAATTTCAGTTATTTTCACTGTTATATTCAGTATAGAATAATTTTATTTATGTACCAAACATAATAGTACCGTACCTTCACGTACGTTCGAGTGAAATGTTGTTTACATTTTTTATTTTTGTTTACAATTTTTTTCAATTTATTGAATTGAATTGACTTGCAAATTAAGAGAGAGAGTGTTTATAGAGAGTTTATAGATTTAGAGAGATATTTGAAGTCAGTTTTCGTTGCAAATAAGTTGCAAGTCAGTTTTGAAGTCAGTTTTCGTTGCAAATAAGTTGCAAGTCAGTTTTGAAGTCAGTTTTCGTTGCAAATAAGTTGCAAGTCAGTTTTGAAGTCAGTTTTCGTTGCAAATAAGTTGCAAGTCAGTTTTGAAGTCAGTTTTCGTTGCAAATAAGTTGCAAGTCAGTTTTGAAGTCAGTTTTCGTTGCAAATAAGTTGCAAGTCAGTTTTGAAGTCAGTTTTATTTGCAAAATAAGTTGCAAATCAGTTTTCAGAAGGTTGCGCCAAGAGGGACAACCAAACCCCAGAGATTTATAAAGATACTCGAAGTAGTTTCGAGTCAGTTTTATTTGCAAATAAGTTGCAAATCAGTTTTCAGTTTCAGAAGGTTGCATCCAGAGGGACAACCGCCTCAGAGATTTCAGTTTCATTTCGGGTCGGTTTCATTTCGGGTCGGTTTCATTTCGGGTCGGTTTCATTTCGGGTCGGTTTCATTTCGGGTCGGTTTCATTTCGGGTCGGTTTCATTTCGGGTCAGTTTCATTTCGGGTCAGTTTCATTTCGGGTCGGTTTCATTTCGGGTCGGTTTCATTTCGGGTCGGTTTCATTTCGGGTCGGTTTCATTTCGGGTCGGTTTCATTTCGGGTCGGTTTCATTTCGGGTCGGTTTCATTTCGGGTCGGTTTCATTTCGGGTCGGTTTCATTTCGGGTCGGTTTCATTTCGGGTCGGTTTCATTTCGGGTCGGTTTCATTTCGGGTCGGTTTCATTTCGGGTCGGTTTCATTTCGGGTCGGTTTCATTTCGGGTCGGTTTCATTTCGGGTCGGTTTCATTTCGGGTCGGTTTCATTTCGGGTCGGTTTCATTTCGGGTCGGTTTCATTTCGGGTCGGTTTCATTTCGGGTCGGTTTCATTTCGGGTCGGTTTCATTTCGGGTCGGTTTCATTTCGGGTCGGTTTCATTTCGGGTCGGTTTCATTTCGGGTCGGTTTCATTTCGGGTCGGTTTCATTTCGGGTCGGTTTCATTTCGGGTCGGTTTCATTTCGGGTCGGTTTCATTTCGGGTCGGTTTCATTTCGGGTCGGTTTCATTTCGGGTCGGTTTCATTTCGGGTCGGTTTCATTTCGGGTCGGTTTCATTTCGGGTCGGTTTCATTTCGGGTCGGTTTCATTTCGGGTCGGTTTCATTTCGGGTCGGTTTCATTTCGGGTCGGTTTCATTTCGGGTCGGTTTCATTTCGGGTCGGTTTCATTTCGGGTCGGTTTCATTTCGGGTCGGTTTCATTTCGGGTCGGTTTCATTTCGGGTCGGTTTCATTTCGGGTCGGTTTCATTTCGGGTCGGTTTCATTTCGGGTCGGTTTCATTTCGGGTCGGTTTCATTTCGGGTCGGTTTCATTTCGGGTCGGTTTCATTTCGGGTCGGTTTCATTTCGGGTCGGTTTCATTTCGGGTCGGTTTCATTTCGGGTCGGTTTCATTTCGGGTCGGTTTCATTTCGGGTCGGTTTCATTTCGGGTCGGTTTCATTTCGGGTCGGTTTCATTTCGGGTCGGTTTCATTTCGGGTCGGTTTCATTTCGGGTCGGTTTCATTTCGGGTCGGTTTCATTTCGGGTCGGTTTCATTTCGGGTCGGTTTCATTTCGGGTCGGTTTCATTTCGGGTCGGTTTCATTTCGGGGGTCGGTTTCATTTCGGGTCGGTTTCATTTCGGGTCGGTTTCATTTCGGGTCGGTTTCATTTCGGGTCGGTTTCATTTCGGGTCGGTTTCATTTCGGGTCGGTTTCATTTCGGGTCGGTTTCATTTCGGGTCGGTTTCATTTCGGGTCGGTTTCATTTCGGGTCGGTTTCATTTCGGGTCGGTTTCATTTCGGGTCGGTTTCATTTCGGGTCGGTTTCATTTCGGGTCGGTTTCATTTCGGGTCGGTTTCATTTCGGTCGGTTTCATTTCGGGTCGGTTTCATTTCGGGTCGGTTTCATTTCGGGTCGGTTTCATTTCGGGTCGGTTTCATTTCGGGTCGGTTTCATTTCGGGTCGGTTTCATTTCGGGTCGGTTTCATTTCGGGTCGGTTTCATTTCGGGTCGGTTTCATTTCGGGTCGGTTTCATTTCGGGTCGGTTTCATTTCGGGTCGGTTTCATTTCGGTCGGTTTCATTTCGGGTCGGTTTCATTTCGGGTCGGTTTCATTTCGGGTCGGTTTCATTTCGGGTCGGTTTCATTCGGGTCGGTTTCATTTCGGGTCGGTTTCATTTCGGGTCGGTTTCATTTCGGGTCGGTTTCATTTCGGGTCGGTTTCATTTCGGGTCGGTTTCATTTCGGGTCGGTTTCATTTCGGGTCGGTTTCATTTCGGGTCGGTTTCATTTCGGGTCGGTTTCATTTCGGGTCGGTTTCATTTCGGGTCGGTTTCATTTCGGGTCGGTTTCATTTCGGGTCGGTTTCATTTCGGGTCGGTTTCATTTCGGGTCGGTTTCATTTCGGGTCGGTTTCATTTCGGGTCGGTTTCATTTCGGGTCGGTTTCATTTCGGGTCGGTTTCATTTCGGGTCGGTTTCATTTCGGTCGGTTTCATTTCGAGTCGGTTTCATTTCGAGTCGGTTTCATTTCGAGTCGGTTTCATTTCGAGTCGGTTTCATTTCGAGTCGGTTTCATTTCGAGTCGGTTTCATTTCGAGTCGGTTTCATTTCGAGTCGGTTTCATTTCGAGTCGGTTTCATTTCGAGTCGGTTTCATTTCGAGTCGGTTTCATTTCGAGTCGGTTTCATTTCGAGTCGGTTTCATTTCGAGTCGGTTTCATTTCGAGTCGGTTTCATTTCGAGTCGGTTTCATTTCGAGTCGGTTTCATTTCGAGTCGGTTTCATTTCGAGTCGGTTTCATTTCGAGTCGGTTTCATTTCGAGTCGGTTTCATTTCGAGTCGGTTTCATTTCGAGTCGGTTTCATTTCGAGTCGGTTTCATTTCGAGTCGGTTTCATTTCGAGTCGGTTTCATTTCGAGTCGGTTTCATTTCGAGTCGGTTTCATTTCGAGTCGGTTTCATTTCGAGTCGGTTTCATTTCGAGTCGGTTTCATTTCGAGTCGGTTTCATTTCGAGTCGGTTTCATTTCGAGTCGGTTTCATTTCGAGTCGGTTTCATTTCGAGTCGGTTTCATTTCGAGTCGGTTTCATTTCGAGTCGGTTTCATTTCGAGTCGGTTTCATTTCGAGTCGGTTTCATTTCGAGTCGGTTTCATTTCGAGTCGGTTTCATTTCGAGTCGGTTTCATTTCGAGTCGGTTTCATTTCGAGTCGGTTTTTCATTTCGAGTCGGTTTTCATTTCGAGTCGGTTTCATTTCGAGTCGGTTTCATTTCGAGTCGGTTTCATTTCGAGTCGGTTTCATTTCGAGTCGTTTCATTTCGAGTCGGTTTCATTTCGAGTCGGTTTCATTTCGAGTCGTTTCATTTCGAGTCGGTTTCATTTCGAGTCGGTTTCATTTCGAGTCGGTTTCATTTCGAGTCGGTTTCATTTCGAGTCGGTTTCATTTCGAGTCGGTTTCATTTCGAGTCGGTTTCATTTCGAGTCGGTTTCATTTCGAGTCGGTTCATTTCGAGTCGGTTTCATTTCGAGTCGGTTTCATTTCGAGTCGGTTTCATTTCGAGTCGGTTTCATTTCGAGTCGGTTTCATTTCGAGTCGGTTCATTTCGAGTCGGTTTCATTTCGAGTCGGTTTCATTTCGAGTCGGTTTCATTTCGAGTCGGTTTCATTTCGAGTCGGTTTCATTTCGAGTCGGTTTCATTTCGAGTCGGTTTCATTTCGAGTCGGTTTCATTTCGAGTCGGTTTCATTTCGAGTCGGTTTCATTTCGAGTCGGTTTCATTTCGAGTCGGTTTCATTTCGGTCGGTTTCATTAGTCGGTTTCATTTCGAGTCGGTTTCATTTCGAGTCGGTTTCATTTCGAGTCGGTTTTCATTTCGAGTCGGTTTCATTTCGAGTCGGTTTCATTTCGAGTCGTTTCATTTCGAGTCGGTTTCATTTCGAGTCGGTTTCATTTCGAGTCGGTTTCATTTCGAGTCGGTTTCATTTCGAGTCGGTTTCATTTCGAGTCGGTTTCATTTCGAGTCGGTTTCATTTCGAGTCGGTTTCATTTCGAGTCGGTTTCATTTCGAGTCGGTTTCATTTCGAGTCGGTTTCATTTCGAGTCGGTTTCATTTCGAGTCGGTTCATTTCGAGTCGGTTTTCATTTCGAGTCGGTTTCATTTCGAGTCGGTTTCATTTCGAGTCGGTTTCATTTCGAGTCGGTTTCATTTCGAGTCGGTTTCATTTCGAGTCGGTTTCATTTCGAGTCGGTTTCATTTCGAGTCGGTTTCATTCGAGTCGGTTTCATTTCGAGTCGGTTTCATTTCGAGTCGGTTTCATTTCGAGTCGGTTTCATTTCGAGTCGGTTTCATTTCGAGTCGGTTTCATTTCGAGTCGGTTTCATTTCGAGTCGTTTCATTTCGAGTCGGTTTCATTTCGAGTCGGTTTCATTTCGAGTCGGTTTCATTTCGAGTCGGTTTCATTTCGAGTCGGTTTCATTTCGAGTCGGTTTCATTTCGAGTCGGTTTCATTTCGAGTCGGTTTCATTTCGAGTCGGTTTCATTTCGAGTCGGTTTCATTTCGAGTCGGTTTCATTTCGAGTCGGTTTCATTTCGAGTCGGTTTCATTTCGAGTCGGTTTCATTTCGAGTCGGTTTCATTTCGAGTCGGTTTCATTTCGAGTCGGTTTCATTTCGAGTCGGTTTCATTTCGAGTCGGTTTCATTTCGAGTCGGTTTCATTTCGAGTCGGTTTCATTTCGAGTCGGTTTCATTTCGAGTCGGTTTCATTTCGAGTCGGTTTCATTTCGAGTCGGTTTCATTTCGAGTCGGTTTCATTTCGAGTCGGTTTCATTTCGAGTCGGTTTCATTTCGAGTCGGTTTCATTTCGAGTCGGTTTTCATTTCGAGTCGGTTTCATTCGATCGGTTTCATTTCGAGTCGGTTTCATTTCGAGTCGGTTTCATTTCGAGTCGGTTTCATTTCGAGTCGGTTTCATTTCGAGTCGGTTTCATTTCGAGTCGGTTTCATTTCGAGTCGGTTTCATTTCGAGTCGGTTTCATTTCGAGTCGGTTTCATTTCGAGTCGGTTTCATTTCGAGTCGGTTTTCATTTCGAGTCGGTTTCATTTCGAGTCGGTTTCATTTCGAGTCGGTTTCATTTCGAGTCGGTTTCATTTCGAGTCGGTTTCATTTCGAGTCGGTTTCATTTCGAGTCGGTTTCATTTCGAGTCGGTTTCATTTCGAGTCGGTTTCATTTCGAGTCGGTTTCATTTCGAGTCGGTTTCATTTCGAGTCGGTTTCATTTCGAGTCGGTTTCATTTCGAGTCGGTTTCATTTCGAGTCGGTTTCATTTCGAGTCGGTTTTCATTTCGAGTCGGTTTCGAGTCGGTTTTCGTTTCGAGTCGTTTCGTTTCGAGTCGGTTTCGTTTCGAGTCAGTTTCGTTTCGAGTCAGTTTCATTTCGAGTCAGTTTCATTTCGAGTCAGTTTCATTTCGAGTCAGTTTCATTTCGAGTCAGTTTTTCATTTCGAGTCAGTTTCATTTCGAGTCAGTTTCATTTCGAGTCAGTTTCATTTCGAGTCAGTTTCATTTCGAGTCAGTTTCATTTCGAGTCAGTTTCATTTCGAGTCAGTTTCATTTCGAGTCAGTTTCATTTCGAGTCAGTTTCATTTCGAGTCAGTTTCATTTCGAGTCAGTTTCATTTCGAGTCAGTTTTATTTCGAGTCAGTTTTATTTCGAGTTAGTTTTATTTCGAGTCAGTTTTATTTCGAGTCCCAAGTTAGTTTTGAATGCAGTCAATTGAATTCAACTTTTTCTTTGTAATTTATGATAATTTAATTTAAGAAAATGTAATCTAAGAATTTAATTCAACCTTGTTTTTGTGTTGTAAAAGAGAATCTAATTCAACCTGAATTGACCGGGTTGCGTCTTTAGTTAACCTTTCTTTGTTTTGTTGTAAGAAGGAAATGGACCGATTTGTCTTTTCTTTTTCATGCCATTGTTGCGTATATAAATATATAGGTAAAATGACATATTTTATTGTTGGCAACCAAGACCGTTTTTACAAATGTTGGTAACGAATTTTATAATTATTGCGATTATATGATGACAGAAATAGTGTAATAATTAATCGATCTTGTACCTAATTTATCTTGCTCTGTACGGTCGGGAAATTTACCCGTAGGACCGCACATACCCTAAATTTCAGTTGTGTTTATTCTTATTTGTCATTTAATTTTAATAAAACTTCTACACAATAAAACATACGTATTTATCATATGCAAACAAGTTTTCAGACTAAAATATCAAATAATTCAAATTCTATCAACATTTAACGAAAGAGTATGATTTTTCTACTTAACATGCAAAAAATTACTAAACCTTTTTAATATTTTTTTATTATATAAAAATAATTTTAAATGTAAAATTTACCTGTAATTTAGAATTTTATAATAACTGACCTTGAGCTTAAAGGATTTTATAATAATAATAATAATAATGATAATAATAATAACAATAACTGACTTAAACTTTAAAGATTTTATAACCCTAAACCCATCTTAAATTATTATACATTATTTTTAAACTTTGTTAATTCAAAAACCTTCCAAATCCCTACACATTTGACCACAGGTCTATACATCATCCACTACGTAATTCGATTTGTATCTACAACAGCCAATAAAAATGCATGTATGCACACTATATATATACAAACCTCATGCTAAAATCATTGGATGTCACAATAAACTATTTCATAGCGTGTAAGTGCTAACTATGCTATTTATATAGTCCTACGCATTTTTGCTTACTATATATAAATTTTTTGCTCAGGCGTTTATTCAGTTAATTTAAAATCCTCTCAGCTAATCTGTCCCTCAAAGTTATAAAGTACACACTTTGTATCTAATACACACAAATACACACTAGACCACAGGTCTATACATCATCCATTACGTAATTCGATTTTTTACCTACAATAGTCAATAAAAATTAGTTATAGACTGCACGATCAGGGTAACTTTGGAAAATAATTTATATTTTTCCCTTTTACCTACTATTCATTATGTATGTAATTTTCTCCACAGAATTTTTTTTTTTTAAATTAACTATCATTCTTTGTCTAACTTAATTGTTTGTCCAAATTAATGTATTAATCCCTTTATTCTGTTTACATAAATTAAAGTATTAATCTTTGAATTTTTTATATTTTATAAGCAAGTGTCATTTAAAGATTTGATTACTCTCCATTGTACGCAACCACCGAACTCACTTGTTCTGTATAAAAATTTGTAATGTAAAGAAAAATTCGTCATCTAACTTGTAGTAGTTAGGATGTTATTTTCTCATTTGTATTGTATTAATGGTACCCTATTAGATTATTGTATAAATATCATTTTTTTTAAAAGGGGAGAGCAATGTAAAAAATGAACAATGAATAATCAATATTCATTTTTTACATAAGAACCAAAATCGCTTAACGCGAGTTTGGATAATAATTTTACTTGTAGCTTCCTATTTTTGTTCGCGTCACAACCCTACGATCTACCATATCTATGGTTTAGTCGTATCCATTTTTCATTTGTTATAGAGTTATTAATTAATTATGATTGTCTTGCATCTCACCCTCGTCCCTAGATTATGCATACACATTGCATATAACAGGATTGGAACCCGTAGTTGTACTTCTTAGTCATTAATACCCACTCTTTGTCTCTAATTCGTTCTTGTAAATCTTCCTAATAATGATTTGTATTATACGTACAAATTCAATAACTATGACGTCATAAAGTAACTTAATTCTCTTCACGTTTTCCATACCTTGAACACTGAATCACGTGTTTAGTATTTGGACATCTTCCGTATTGAATGTATGGTAAATTCTTATATAATAATAATAATAATAATAATAATAATAATAAAAAGAAAAAAAAAAAACTTCATTCTCTATACATCATTATTTATGTTGTTTCCTACCTATTGTCTACTGATACCTATCAACCTATCAGTCCATATTTTACGTGTCTCTATATTACGCACACAACCTATTGTATTTCGTACATGTGCGTTCACCCCTCACAAGACATTCATTAGGCTTACAGTAGTTGAGTGGTCGAATTCGCGAATCAGCAAAACCGAAAGTTTCTAAGATAAACATATCTTTTCGCTCTGATCCAAATTTATAACGTATTATAATGTAATATAACATATTATGTTGTATATAAATTATCTTGTCATGTCTCATGTACTTGTGTTGTACTAATAACCATATATAATAACCATATATAATCTAACCATATAACCTAACCATATAATCTAACCATATAATCTAACCATATAATTTAACCATATAATCTAACCATATATTATAACCATATATAAATATATAAAAACACTGTAAGAATGGTAAACGACGTAATCTACTTCAGAAACTATAATTGAATGTAATGACTTTATATATAATGTAAGAATGTACTTTAATAGAACTGTAAGGGACAATCATAAGCGAATGGGAAGTAATCCATAATCGCAATCATAATTGTAATAAACCCAAACGAAAATGTACTCAGTCGTGTACTTCAATTGTACTTATGTACTACTATGAAATGATATCGCCTTCAGAAATGAAGATTCGGCAAAAAAAAAAAAAAGATTAGTTTTTATTTTTATTTATTTTTTTAAATTTTTATTTGGAATCTTTCAAAACATCTGATCGTGTTTAAAAGGGGGGAAACTTAACCTCCAACTGCCATCCCCCAACATTCAGGCATATATTATACATGTATTTGTAAAATGAAGGACACTTCATTACGGCTCTCTGCTTTGGTCACTGCTAAGAGACTCCCCTTGTTAGCAGCCTCGCTGCGGGGAGGGGGCAGAGGCCCCTTGCCTCCTTAACTTTTTTTAGATTCCGGCCTGAGCTATGGTCGAAAGAGGTCGAACCTCTACCACTGTAAATTCAGAGCACTAACTGTAAATTTTTAAGAAGTAAATCACAGCAAGCGAAACTTTTTATTTTCCCCCTCGAGTTGGGCTATCTTCAGAGGAATTTAGTCAGTAAAGTAGAAGTATCAGAGTATTATTGAAAGAAAAGAATTAACAGAGTGTCGACCCCATAAAGCGAGAGAAAAGAATTAGAAAGTTATAGAAGAAAAGTATATAGAAGAAATATCCGTTGCAGCCTCCTAACCAGAACCCCCCCGTCGAATCCGAACCGACTCAGGGCCATAAAAGGAGGGGTTAACATATATATATATATATATATATATATATATATATATATATATATATATTATATATATATATACACCCTTCACCTTATGCCTTATGATCAGTGATGAGCTGCCAAATTTTAACAACCGGTTCCCCATATAAAAAGTTCTGATTTGAAGGATGTGCCACAGTATGTAGTTTTTGTACCTTTCTCCATAAGAAGTGGCAATGCATTGTGTCATTGGGAGTTGTACTCGTACTTAACAATAAAAAAAAAATTTAGAATAAATTTGAAAAGAAGAAAATATGAAGAATATTTAAGTATATTAGTTATTACTAATTAGGTAGTAATTACAAAATAGCTTCAAGATAACACAAAGAAAGAAATTATTATTTTGAAGAACATTTAAATACATACCTTATTTAATACTAATTAGGTAGTAATTTCCAAATGGCCAGATTGTGCTATTTTTCCTTTGCATTTGAAGTTTATTTTGTACGCCGTATTTTTTTGTACACCGTTTTATTTTGTACACCGTTTTATAAGATTATTCGGTTTTAAGATCATTTTATAGCAATATTTGTTTTCGTAACAATTTTTAACAACCGGTTCTAAAATGCTTCAAAATTTTAACAACCGGTTCGCGCGAACCAGTGCGAACCGGCTCCAGCTCACCACTGCTTACGATACCTTATGATGATTTCGAATGGCGGTTTAAAATCGACCTGCGGTCGATCCCTCTGCAACATACCTCCTCATTTGCCGGATTTGGTGGAGGAGGGAATAGATTTTCGATCTCCTCCCCCTCGTAGTAAGTTACGCATGGCTGGTCAGAGACTTTCCACAATATATATATTCTATAGATATAAATTTGCATTTTATTTGAGACCTTTGTCGGACACCCTGTATCAGGCACAGGGATGCGGGACTGGAGACCAGTCTCGAGACCTTTTTTTCTGATCTCGGTCTCGGCCGTGGTGGTCTCGACTACACCACTGCTGAGCAGTGATGTAGGACTCGAGACCGGTCTCATGACCTTTTCTCTGGTCTCGGTCTCAGTCTTGGCCGTGGTGGTCTCGACTACATCACTGGTCAGGCATCTTCAAAATAGCCTTTTAAGGAGTCCACATTATAAACACATTATGGGAACAAGCGAGTCAAATTTATTTTCCAATTCCAACGCACCATTTTATTATATTTAAAATTTTAACAGTTTAAAATTAAATTGATTTAAAATTATATAAAAATTCAACATCAAACAACATATAACATTTTAATAACGGCACAACCAGCCCTGCGCAGTAGGCCTACTACATTTTTTTTTTGTTTGTTTACTGAGGTCAGACACTTGGCTTCCCTTCCCTTTGCAGGCCGGCAGTTGCAAAGCCCTGCAATATATATATACACGGCATACAAAATTTTAGTGATTAGTATAAGTTTTTATAAAAATACTTAAGGTAAAAATGCAAATTAAATCGAAAACAAAGTCATAATTTCTGCCTCCTTTTTTTTTAAACCATATTAAAAATTTTAATTTTTTAACTAATTAAATTTTTTTCTTCCGATAGTGTCACATAAATTCTGAAACACTCGAAAACGCTTTCGATGTCGAGTAAAAATAATTTCATTTTTAGATTTCTCAAAAAAAAAAACCATTGTCAGTTATAAAATAATGTACGGTAAACGGTGATACAAAAAGGTGTTCCCAAAACTATTTATGTTATAAGTTATTTTGTGAACACATTTTTGGATCACTGTATCACATTTACATGCGTGAAAAATACACACAGTGTGTGTGTGTGTGTGTGAAATTTATTTTACATATGAATTCATAAAATTAAGTAAACGCGTGCTCATGCGTGTAGTTCTAGCTATGGAACCCTAGTTCTTTACCAGAGAGGTTTGAATTACACTGTATATGCTGGCATTACCTTGAGTGCAAGACAGTTAATATCGTAAAAAAAAACTCTGGACGCGAAAGCGTTAAGTGTTAAGTGTTTACTCAGTCGTTTAAATAAACGACAGGTCTTGAGATTGTATTACATAAAAAATATACCTTTTCAACGGAATTTCCCCTCTCCAAAGGTAAACCTGTATATATATATTAGGGTGATGCAAAATAACTTATCATTTCAAAAACTTGAAGACACCCTCTAATTTTATTTAATTTAGTGTAAAAACTGAACATGCAAAATTTCAGCACAATTGAAGACATTTTAGAGGTTGCTACCATCCATTGAACATTTTGTATATTGTTATTTTTCAGTTTGTATTTATTGTACATTTATTTATTTTGCAGATTTCATCAAAAATGGTAGTCAGCAACATATAGCAGTCATAACAGACTCTGAACCTCTTTCCGTAAACCTTCTCATCCCTTTCATTGCTATAGACGCCGTGGCCGAACATTCTAGAATCATTTCTTTGCTGTGACGTCACTGTGGCGGCCGCGTCAGTGTAAGTGCGGTGTCACTGACTCAGTATCTTTGCTGCCTTCGCTGAGAGTGGTGTATAGCAGTTGCTGAGTTGCACTCATGGAGCGGCATACGCGTCACAAAACAGTTGTTTGGTCATAGGACATCCTATAGAGTCCTTCAAAGAAACCCAGCTTCCATCTAAAAGGGAAACATTAGCATTGTTTATGAACTACAAGATCAATAAAAAGCAACAGGTGAAAACAGCGGCTTTGTTGACTGCTAGAGATGTATGGATGTGGGGAAAAGGCACGCATCCCAACAGTGTTGAAATGTCATGTCGTGGAGAGAGTAAAGAAACTTTTCAACGAGTGGGAGAAACTAAAGAAGAACAGAAATAATAAGAAGAAGCAATCACCTGCACTACTTCAAAAACAAGAGAGCTGGCAAAATGACTTGCAAGATCTGTTTGACATTGCACATGCAAGTGCTCTTGACATGATAAAGATAGATGAAGATCGTGAGTTTTGATGCTGCAACGACAAAAGGAAGAAAAGGCAAAATGTCTGGAGTGGATAAAGTTTTTTCACAAATGGAAGAGATTGCTAGAGAAAAGGAAACATTGCTTGAAAAGAAAGAAAGAGGGAAACAGCCGTTTTCGAAGCAGCAGTGCTCTCAAGTTCAAGTCCTTCAAGTTTGAATGAAGATAGTTCAAAATCAGAAGAAGAATTTGTTGCTGACCCTCAGCAGCCATCAACTTCGAGACAAAGTAGATCAAAGTCTAAGAGTGCAAAGCTTATGGATTCTTCAATGCTTGTATCTCTTGATGCTGCAAAAGTAAGTGATAGAGCTGCTTCGGAAATCTTGATCCCAACAATCAATGCTCTTGGGCAAAACCCTGAAGAATACAGTGTTAGCTATTCATCGATACGGAGAGCAAGACAAAGGAACCGCAAGACAATGGCAGAAAATTTGAAGCAGGATTCGAAACAAATTGCCCTCTCCAAATACATTGGGACGGCAAACTACTGGAAGATATTACTGGTCATGAAAATGTTGATCGACTGCCAGTTCTAATTTCCGGCCAAGGAGTTGATCAGCTTCTGGTATTCCCAAACTTGCCAGAGGAACTGGTCAAAACATTGCAGATGCTGTCCATCAGTTAGTATTGGAGTGGAATATATCTGACCAAGTGAAGGGCATGTGTTTTGACACCACTGCCTCCAACACAGGTTCTAAGAGTGGTGCTTGTATGTTACTAGAGCAAAGATTGGATAAAGATATGCTGTGGCTGGCTTGCCGACATCATATTTTCGAAAATAGTGTTAGAAGCTGCAGTTTCTGTCTCCTTGCCATCTTCTAGTGGCCCTGACATACAACTGTTTAAGAGATTCAAAGCAAAGTGGGTGGAAATTGACAAGAACAATTACCAAACAGCAACAGATGACCCTAACATTGCAGAGAAAATCTCAGATGCTGAAGAACTCATTCAATTTGCTCAAGCTCAGCTTGATGAACAGCAGCCTCGTGATGACTACAAGGAATTGCTCGAGCTAACGCTCATTTTCATCGGTAGTGCCCCAAGTCAGGAATCAGCTTTAAAGCACCCGGAGCTTATCACAGAGCACGATGGATGGGCAAGCTAATTTACTGCATTAAAATTTGGATGTTTAAATCTCAGTTTAAACTAACTGAGAGAGAGGAAAAAGGACTGAGAGATGTTTGCTGCTTTTCAGCTGCGATATACATCAGATCGTGTACCTGGCACCCATACCCTCATGCGCCCCCCGTTCAGATTTGCATTTTGTGCAAAGTCTGCAGCTCTACAAGCAAAAGGATGACAAAATTGCAAGTGCTGCACTCAATAAGTTTTTGAGACATTTGTGGTACCTCTCTGAGGAGCTTGTGGCGCTTGCATTTTTTGATTCAGCTGTTTCGCATGAGACAAAAAACAAAATGAAGCATGCTCTGCAGAAACCAGTTGACTCAAAACCGAGCAAACGAGCATCAATAAATCCTGAATCAGCTGGGCAGAAAACAACTGCAGGATTTCGTTACTGCGAACACAAAAAGATTCTTTGAAATCCTAGAGGTGCCTTGCACTTTTCTTGAAAAGATGCTGAAGAATGGAATGATGATGAAAGTTATGCGAATGCAAGAGATATCGCATATGGACTCAAAGTGGTAAACGACATTGCGGAAAGAGGTGTACGACTGATGGAGGAAACAACAAACTGATAACCAATGATGAAGAGCAGAAACATACCTTCTTCAAATTGTTAAAAGTTACAGGTCGTCACTCTCAAACAAAAACAAGAAAACATTACTCTTGCTTCACAAAAAACGAAAATAAACATACATAAGTGGTTATGATATGCCTACTGGGGAAACTTCCACATAAAAAAAAGTTAACGCACTATACGCTGTACCTCAGAGGGTGGTGCGGAAATCAGCGTGCCTATTATTTACTATTTTATGAGCTCACTACGTACTATAGTCTAGAATGTCATCGTTTTTTTTTCAAACTAGGTTAACTACAGTAGGTACATATCAAACCGGCTCCGGCGAAAATATCAACAAAACAATATTTTGAGCACAAACTGATATACATTTATTTTTAAAGCTTGGTAGCAACCTCTAATTTTCTCTTTTTCAACCCCAAATTTCGCATACAATACTTTCTTAGGAATATGAATAAAATAGGAGGGTGTCTCCCTGAAAATTGAAAAAAAAAAAATTTGACCCCTTTTTTGCATCACCCTAATATATATATATATATATATATATATATATATATATATATATATATATATATATATATTTCCTCGACGAGATATTCCATCGGCACTTATTATCCTAAACTAAATTAACCAAACTTACATTAATATAATCTAACCTAACTTAATCTACAGTATATTCAAAAAGAGCCGTGTTGCGGCTGTCACTACTCAGAAAATCATTCTGTTAGCCAAAGCCACATTTCTGAAATACAACCAAAGCCTACCGATATGTAGTCAAGCCACATTTGTACAAAATTTTATACTCTTGTTGGAAATCGAGGTAAAGCCATAGCAATCGGTCCATAAATTTACAAAAATACCACAGCCATAAAAATTTTGAGCTTCGCATCCAGAGTTTGTTAGTTCAAATTAGTGATGTGGAGAGTGAGCTTAAAATAAATGTTAAGGTCTTAATGGAATAAAGAATTTTGTTAAAAATTGCTTGTATGAAATATTTTCAGAATGAGCGAGGATGCATTGATGTATTCAATCCGACGCGAATGCAACGAGTCTTTTGATTATATTGAGGTTCTGAATATAGTAGGCTAGGTGGAGCTGTAAACTTTAGATCCTGTCCCAAAGCTGGATCATATCTGCTTTGCAGATAGCTGGTGAGGGAAGCTATATTTTTGGGGCCTCTTTGCGATGACCCTTTGCCCACGTCGGGCTAACATCATGAAAAAGAAACTATAGTGGATTTAATTTTCCCAGAAGAGTTCCTTGTTCCATGCACGGTCTGTGTGTATTAATTATGAATAAACTTCAGGGGACCATTCTGAGTTCAATCCCATTATATATATATATATATATATATATATATATATATATATATATAATATCGTAAAGAACGACGCTTGTATAGGAGATATTCCGCGCAAGACGAGAGAGAGAGAACGAAAGAAATGAAAAAATGAGGTAACCACCCGGAATCGAACCCGGGATCTTCCGATTGCCGGTCAGATGCGATACCATTACACCATGGGCCTCACTCTTCCAAATGCCGTAATTCTTCTACATACTCGCAGAAACCAATGCCCCAAGGGGGCACCTCCCGCATGCCGTAACATTATATACATTCAACTGCAAAGAACACGCAGTATAAATAACGTAAAGACGACGCTTGTATAGGAGATATTCGCGCGCAAGACGAGAGAGAGAAAAACGAAACAAATGAAAAAATGAGGTAACCACCCGGGAATCGAACCCGGGATCTTCCGATTGCCGGTCAGATGCGATACCATTACACCATGGGCCTCACTCTTCCAAATGCCGTAATTCTTCTACATACTCGCAGAAACCAATGCCCCTTGGGGTTCGATTCCCGGGTGGTTACCTTTTTTTCATTTGTTTCGTTCTCTCTCTCTCGTCTTGCGCGGAATATCTCCTATACAAGCGTCGTTCTTTACGTTATTTATACTGCGTGTTCTTTGCAGTTGAATATATATATATATATATATATATATATATATATATATATATATATATTAAACAGTAGAGGAGAGTAAGAAACCTTGTCTAACTCCGTATGAAGAACCAAACATTCGTGCAATACATTGCCCCACCTAACAGTAAACGTTTGATGCGTGTATCAAAATTTCACTAAATTTAAAACATATGATGGAACATTCCTACCTTCTAATTTTTTAAATAGAATATTGTGATTCACTCTATCGTATGCTTTGCTTATATCCAAAAAACAACTATAAATAGTTGAATTACTGACAGTATGTCTGAATGCAATCTCTTTCAAAACATAAATACACACTACACAGGTTAGTTGAATGGGACCTTTTGAAACCAACTGATTAAGAGACGTCCATAAATAATCATTTAGTCGGCGTAGCAAAGTTTCTCGAGTAATTTTGAGAAGCAGCAGGCAACAGTAATCGGCTTGTAGTTGTCGCTGGATAGAATGTCCCCATTTTTTTTTGACAAGGTGTGTGATATAAACCCTCATAAACTCGGCAGGAATACGAGTGTAACTGTGAGCAAGCATAGATGAAAACCGTAATGAGATATGAAGGCTGATCACATCATTAGTATACTTCAAATCCTTATTCGACAGGTCATCTATCTCTGGTGAGGCGCCTGTCTTTAGCTCTTTAATCAGACTTAATTTCAGGCGCCGAAGTCCCTATTTTCACTGGCCCCTCCTAATGTCGTTCTATTGCAGTCTACATTATGATTAACTCTTTCTACGCTGTTAAGGATGTATGAGTACTTCGTTTTCCATAACTCCATCAGTTGTTGATGCGATGGCATTCTTAGCATCCATTTCTTTCTTGAAAAATTTCCAGAATATGTTATTATTATTATTTAAATTTGCCTCATAGTCTTCTGAAGCTTGAATGGAGTCTTGTTCCTGTTTCCATCGTCTTATGGCTGATTTATAGTGAGCCTTGCTTCTACTCATATTCATGTAAGCTGCACCTATTCTCGGACGACCAAGGAAACACCATATATTCAAAGCATTCTTTGATTCCTTTTCAGGGGGCCTATAAAATCATTCCATCCAGGAATAATTTTAGTATGACAATTGTACCATTTAATCGAAGGCCTTCCTGCTTCCTTTAGTATGGATGTTATATCATTATAATACCTATCAACAAATTTAAAGTGAGAATCATTTGAACAGGAATTGCTACAGTCAAGATGCAATAATTCTAAATTATTAAAAAGGTGACCTGTCCTATCTTTATATTTTGTTTTCTAGTGTATATTAACCTCAGCTCAGTCGACACGTTCATTTTTGCCTGAAGAGTTATTACGTCGTGTTTTATTTAAGTTGGTACAATTAATTACTACCTTCAATGGTTTATGATTTGAGAGAAGGAAGTCATACAAAATATAACCACTGACAATACGTTCCTTTAAATTATTACTAATGAGACAGTGGATCAATCCATCAAGTACCTCCATTCATATTGCTGACATACGTGAAAGTATTGCTATTTGTACCTTGAAATTCTGCATTACATACTTAATTCAACAGACTCGCACATGGTACTGAATTCTACAAAAAATTCTGATTCTACACATCGGTATTAAAGTCCTCATTATTATGCATTGCGAATATTGTGGTTTATCTGAAAGTGACTTAATTGACAGAAGTGACTTAAGTGACAAAAAAATCGATGTATTCATCTAGATTACGGCCATTATTGTAAGGTAAATAGCAGTTCACAATTAAGAGGCATTAATTGTTTATATGAAATCCAGTACCAATCAATCGTTCATTATCACTCGTGAGAAATCTTACATATTTTGTTCAATTTTTTCTTATTAAGAAACCAACTCCACCAAAAGGCCTACCGTAAAGTTGATCGTTAGATAAGTCTGTGTAGGTGATAAAATTTAATTCCTGCTTAAGCAACTCTTTACTAATAAATAGGAGAGCTAAAGAGCTAAAGCTTGTATCATGCTTCAATAATCTACTGTAAACGTTTCGGAATTTCTTGTGTGTGTGTATGTGTGTGTGTGTGTGTGTGGTGTGTGTGTTGTGTGTGTGTGTGTGTGTGTGTGTGTGTGTGTATAGTAAACTAATAAAATAATAATAGTAATAATGAATAAAAATTAATTGTGATTCATCATTTCTTGTACACAAATAATGAATAAAAATTATACATTTATTACTGGGAAATCGTAAAATTTTTAGCAGTTGCTAATTTTAATGTCTAAAATCTAAATAAAAAAATTGAAGGGGTTTGTATAATTTATGCATATGCAGAGCCGCTGAGAGCTGCCACGGGCCCCGGGGAAGGATTGGTATATGGGCCCCCACTGTTTACTCAGTATTTTATTATGAATGTTTTTTGTGTACATAACAAGTAAATTGATTATATGTCCAAGTCACTATTCAAAACATACAGTATGAATAAACAACTCAGAAGAAAATGACCATTTTATTTTTCGAATCAATTATATTAACCACCATACAATTTACAAATGCAGTACCAGTCCATGCAGGCAAGATAATTGTTTACTGCAAGATTTTCATAATTAGAAGTGTACTTTCTTTGCCTTCTCTCTAGCAAAGTGGTAAATGATTCTGATGAAATTTAAAGAACGGGCTAACTGGCTTTCAATTACAATGGTTCCCAGATCTGTCAGTCGGTCTTGGGCATTGGTGGACCGCAGATATTTTATCTGTTTTAGTTTGACTATGATAATCTCTATAAAATGTATGTTCATTAATTATACTTCCTCTCTGTTATTTAATCAGTTGCTTTATTAATATTTTTAGATTTTATCCTCCCTCTTTCCGAGACCCCTACAGGCCCGGGCCCAGGGGATTTATCCCGGCTTCCCCGCCCTCTCGGCGGCCCTGTGCGTATGCGAAAGGTGCCTTTCGAAGAAAATCGTTTGGGAGCCATTGATTTAAGCCAACGTATGCAAGTGCTTAAAAAAAATTCTGGTTAATCTTAAGATGTTATCACATGAATTTAAAAAAAATAACTATATGGCCGCAATCTACGAGTACATAACAATATAACACTTTTGTCAAGAGTAAGCCTACTGTTTTTTGTGCAAACACATTATATTTATAAGCAAGTTATTGCAGGTGATGACACTTCCTTAAGATTTATCAAAATCCTTTGATCACACAATGCTAAAGAATGTACATATAATTAATGTAAGAAATGAAACTGATAATAAATATAAAGCAAAATTGGGATGTGTGTAAAATAAATTCAAAATTAGAATGAAGCTCTCGGGCAAAGAGCTTTATTCTGATTTTGAATACCTAAATATTTTTTCCTACATTTCAGACATAAATAAGTTCATCATCAGGAAACGACAACGTGAACCCGAGAGAGGTGCTGCTGACTCGACTAACGATGAAAAAGCCCGCACTTCAGCGGAAAATGCAGCAAAGAAACAGAGAGATTGGAAGAAAGTCGCGCGTAAATTTCACGACGAATGGGAGTTGGAATTTGCTGTCGTGAAAAAGAACGAAAAAAACCGCTGTGTATACTGTGTAAAAAAGCGTTCAACGAAAACAAGGTGGGCAGTTTGAAAAAGCATTTCCAAAGCACTCTTTTTTCAAAGGGATTTAGTTGGTTAGAGTAATTCTTGTACGCAACTAAATCTGCAGATGATTAATAAAAAAACTGATGCATTCATAATACACAAACCGTCAGACAAAAGGCAATTTGTTATCATGCAAACATTAATTGCGCATATACGACTACATGAGGAAAACTTGGCAAAGATTTCAAAGATCTGTCGATATATATATATATATATATATTATATATATATATATATATTATATATATATATATATATATATATTAGGGTGGCCCTTAAGTGGTGCTAAAATTTTAATTTACGATTTTTTTTCCTCTCACCCTTCAGCTGGATTCTATGTCACTAGAAAATAACACAAAATTTTAGTGAGACATAAGTATATATAGGGTGTGCTCAAGGACTTCAAACTTTCTCTCTCGACTCTCTCATATATTATCAAATAGGCGTGATGGGTTATTGGTAGAATTTGCTTATTATATGACTTGCCATATTATATATGGTTAATTTGAAACAAATAGTAGCGATGATCTTATGTTCTTATATGCTAAACGACATTACGCTTTCTTTTTATCTAGATATATAGATTTTTTTATGATGGCTAGTGGAACTCGAAAAAAACATACGGTTTATTTGCTTGAACATACTCAAAATTGTTTATCAGGTGCAAAATTGCCATGTAATGGGGATGTTATGAGGTACTATCTACATTTGCTTCAGTCGATTAAGAATAAGCACAAGGCTGCTCAGATGACGATGGCGGAAGTGGAGAAGTTGGATCTTTTGGAAGTGGAGAAGTTGGATCTTTTGAAAAAAAAACCAGTCCCGGAAGACGAATACACAAAGGAAGAAAGAAGAAGAGCTGAAATCCTGCTTTGATGACCTTTTCGACGTTGCTCACCAAAATGCTATGGTGTTGATGACGAATGAGGAGGATAAAACGTTCCTTTTGGCACAAAGAGAGAACGCAGAAGAGGTTCCATTGCTGGAATTGATATGACTTTGGCTAAAAAGGAGGAAGCAGCTACGAAGAAGCGAATTTGGAATGATGAATTTAAGAAGAGACATGAAATAGAGAATCTCGTACTTAACAGAAAAATCGTCCTGGAATCTTCTTCATCTTCCACAGGTGAGAACACCACGGATTCAGAGAATGAAGGAGCTGTTGGAGTCGTCGTAGTGTCATCACATCCAAAGAGAGGTTGCAAGAATATCCTTCATCCAGAAGTTCTTTCGTCGTTGGATCGCACTAAAACTAGTGACCGTGATGCAGTCTTTACCATCGCGTCAGTGATCAGTGGTCAAAGATCTTCGAGTAGTGAATGACACTGCTGAAAGGGGAGTTACATTGATGCAGGAATATAATAGACTCCTCAGCAAGAATGAAGAACAGACCCAGTTTGTCGTTCAAATTGTCCAAGAGCATCGGAAGAAGTACCCCGATTCCAAGAAGGATACCATTCTCAAAGGCATATCAGACTCTTCTTGCAACCTTTAAATAAGGGTTGTGTTGTGCTAACTTTTCAGTTCAATTTCTTATCACCTTTAATTTTAATAAAAGTATTTTTTGTTGTTTAAAAATCATGTATTAATTGAATGAAATAAATAAAAAAAAACGATGGGGCTTTGCAAACGATATGGGGATCTAATAAGCTAAATTTGATTGTGTGCAAAGTCGTGCCCAGCTCAAATCACATTATTTTGAGTCCCATCGCCGCGGAGCTGCATTGGGATGATGTTCCAGGGTAGTGGTCATACCCATTATATACGTAAAGATTATTAATTTTATACATCTAGTTCACAAAATGAAGTAAAATTTTAATGGCAACCAAGCCTCTTGCTAGAAATATATTAATAAATACTAATTGTACAACTTTTTTATATTAAGTGAATACTGGATTTGAGTGTGAGTGAATCCGTAATGTATTATAAAAGGCAACTAAGGAGTTAGGATGCTTAAAATTTCGGACAGCTTGAGCACACACTAAATATTGTCCAAACGCTATAAAATGTTTGCATGAAAAACTTTCTCAATAGGAAGCATCTAATGAAGGGGTGAGAAAGAAAAAAATAAAAAGTGACAAAATAAGGGCCACCCTAAATTTTATATATATATATATATATATGTATATCATAGCAAATGTGAAGAAGACTTTAAATGCGAAATTGTCATCAGAAAACTGATGGAATGTAATGTAATGTCACCTTCAAGATTTGCAGAAATTTTTGGGGCAGTTGTAAATGAAGCAAAACCCGAATGTCGTCAAAACTGACGTAATTTCTCTGAATTTCTGTCGCAGCACATTTGTCAAAAGCTTATCTTTATCTAATTAGTCCACGATCACATTTTAACATGCAAATAATTTCTTACAAACGATTTTCAACAGAAATTTTCAAGCCAGTAAGATCTTAAAATTTACTTTAAGCTCATGAGCCACTTACATTTTAAGTACAGCTTCACAAATTTGGACTTACTGGCTTCGGATGTGAAGCTCAAAATTTTGATGGATGCGGTGTAAACTGGAGTTTAACATGGAAATTCACAAAACCTGGTCCAGCAGAAACCAACGTCATTCTGCTGGTGAACAAATTCCACAGAACTGAGCCTGTTATGGATGAAGAGCAATACGGATGGTCGACTATTCAAGGAAAATATTCGCCCTGCGAGTAAAGGTTTTGAACGAAGCCCAACAGAGTCCGTACAACGTGCATCGTCTGAACTGAACATTTCACCATCCAAACTGCAAAGACCCCCAATTTCATCTCAATAAAAGGGTGTCTTACATGCAGGTTGTACATCACCCGGCTGTGGAGGATCACCCACAGCACGAGTCGGTATGTGTGTGTGTTATGACCCTTCTCGTGGGCATAAATAAGGGACGACAGCCGTAGATATGGACTAATAATACCACTGTTTGGCGTTTGTTTTGAAAAATAACCGTTTCTAAAGAACAGTTTGAGACTTTATTAAACACCCTGTATTGCATATTTTATTTTGCACTACTGACTATAGTTTGGGTAAACACCCATTTTCAAGGCTAAAATACACACACACACACACACACACACACACACACACACACACACACAATGATGTTAAACGTATTTTGTAAGAACTGTTTTGAAATTAAATGTAAATAAGGTAGCCGGACCGTAATCACGACTTAAAGAGATTAGTTCAAAAAAGCAATTAGTTTGTTTAATTCGCTTTGATCCTTTTTAATCATATTCTAATTAAAATTATCTGACTTCTCAGACTTCAAAACAGCTTCTCTGCAATTCGACTAAAAATTATTTTGGTTTTATTTTCGACGTTTGAGAGTTTATTTATAAAAAAAAAATATAAAGAATTTCCACTTCATAAACCAGTTTAAAAATTAAATCCAGAAATTTTTTGAACAGGAAAAACTGTCCCTATATATATATATATATATATATATAAAGAGCTTCATGTATCTGGATAAGGATTATAATATGAAGCAATCAAATATTTGGATCAGAATTCAGTTTTATATTTTTAACTAGGCCAATCATTTAATTCTAAACGGCAATACAACAGTTATGGCGAGGCTGAAACCTACAAAAGAAATAGTATGTAGCTATATTATGTCCATTGGTATCAGATTAGTGCGAGACAAAAATTGACGCGTGTATTTAGAGGAGTTGACAAGCAATGTCTATTACCTTCATGAAAATTTTGTTCACTTTACTTCTTGGGGATGTTACATGGAAGATACTTCATAATGGTTTAAACGACGGTTCAGGACCGACCTCCGATCGATCTCTCTGTAGCATCCCGTCTCATTTCGGGATTTGGTAGAGAAGGGAATTGCTTTCCGATCTCCTCCTGCCCTCGTAGCTAGCCACGCAAGCTGATTAGTGACTTTGCGCAGGAATCTGTCCAGCTGGTTCTTGAAATTATTCAGGTTGGTGTGCTGGAGGTTCCTCAGTTCTTGGGGCAGTACATTAAAAAGTTTTGGGCCTCGTATTCCAAGGGCATTTTCCATCCTCGTTTTCATGGCCCTCTGTCCCACCGCAGCTGGGACAGTACAAAATCTGCCTCATCTCTCATTTCAGTTTGTTTCTATTTCGTTTCTAAGATTGAGGACACAACCCTCACCCCTCGATTATTTTCCATATGTATATTATTGTGTACCGCTCGCGCCTTCTTTCAAGAGAGTAGAGTTCCAGGTATTGTAGTCGAGACCAGTTGTTTTCACCTTTCGTTTCCTCTATCTTAGACTTAGACGTAAAAGTCCTTTGTATGGCTTCTATGTTTGCAGTGTCTCGTTTTCTGTATGGGCTTGTGAGTACTGAGCAATACTCAATTATTGGTGGGATTAGACCAGGGGTGGCGAACCTTTTTACAGTCACGTGCCAAAAAAACCATGTAAAGCATAAAAAAATTACGCGTGCCCACCAAAGTTTATATATATTACACCAAATTATAAACATTAAGTCTATTATTTTATACTCATTATTGCAACGTTATTTTGCTTTGGCGTGCCAGGCAAATTTGATCGCGTGCCCAAATGGGCACGCGTGTCATAGGTTCGCCACCACTGGATTCGACTCTTCCATAATTTTAGCATAATGTTTGCTTTTCTGCTGTGGAAGTTCTTCCAGATAATTCCCAATATTTTTCTAGCTGTTGTAATTTTAATGTTATAGCGCTCTCTGAATTCTGCATCCGACAACATTATTATCCGAAGATCCCTGACTCGTGGGTTTGCGGTCATCTACAGTATTTGGCTTACAGAGTTTTGTACCCTTTATTCTGTAGCAGCTTGTCATTACCATACTTTAGAAGTTGACATTTTTCTTCGTTGAACTTCATAGTGTTGTCTTCTGCCCACTTGAATAATGTTTCAATGTCATTTTGTAATTTTCCTGTCACCTTCGTTTGATATTTCCTTACATATCTTTGTGTCATCTGCGAAACATGATACAATACTTTCATCAATACCTGCATCAATGTCTGCAATCAGTATTATGAACAGTAAGGGAGCTAATACTGTACCTTGTTGGACAGAGCTCATGACTTTTGAGACTTCAGATTTAACTCCATTTATTACCACTCTTTGTGCTCTTTGAATCAGAAAATTAAATATGCGTCTTCCCAACTTTCCAGTAATTCCTGTATTCTTAAGTTTGTGTGCTATAATTCCATGATCACATTTATCGAAGGCTTTAGCAAAGTCAGTATATATTACATCCATATTTTGTCCTCGACACAATGTTTCCAATATTTTCTCCTAGTAGTCTCATAGCTGTGATAGGCATAATCTTCCAGCCCTGAAGCCATGTTGGTTCGGATTGAATAAATTCTTTTCTTGTAGGTAGTAAGTAGTTTTGCCTCTAATTATACGTTTAAAGCACTTTAATATAAGGTGAGAGGTGAGAGCTACTGGCCGATAATTGTTAGGCATTGATCTGTTACCTGCTTTAAACAAGGGGGCAATGTTCGCGCTCTTTAATGGAAGCGAAATTTGTCCTAGAGGCGGGGCCACAAGCTTGACCTTCGTGTGAAAAGAGACCAACGCACGGAACAGCAACAAGGTTAACAAGGTTAAGTCGAATGATTTTCTCCATACTAAGTATAGAAGCTTAGCAATACCCCTTTAAATTTCTTCAGATACGTGGTACTCTATGTGTCTGGCCCTGGTGCCGAATTTTCTCGCATTTGTGATAGAGTTCTAGGAAGGAGACATAATTAAGACTAAGTCTATTAAGAGGTTCGTGCCCGAACTTGTTCTTGGCTGATTTGTATTTATGTTAAAAAAATTCATCTGAATTTTCTACTTTTTTCTCGGACTTAGGGGTGTTAAACACAGTTAAATTGTTCCTTAAGCAGCTCGCTCATTTTTGTATTCGGTCGCCCCATCTATGAACGGACCAATACTCTTTTTATATTACATTTTTCTTTTCGCAAACGTGTGGAAGTATTTTGAGTTATTTTTTATGCTTTCTGCTACCTTGTTTTCCTGCTCGTTTGATTGTGGATGAATGTTTGTTTTAGGTCCACTTCTGCTTCGCATAGTTTTTTCTCTAGTTTGAGTCTCCTCGCTTCAGTTCTGCATCTGTAGAGTCGCTTAGTGGTATAACGCGGCTGCTAATCTGCAGGTACTGGGTTCGAGATTCGACCTGGACTTTAGATTTCAGATCTCAGCGATTGAGGTATTTATTTCTCTGCTTCTTATTTGCTGGGGTAGTGGTTCGAATACCACGTAAAGCTGTAGGTTCCCGCTGTCATATGAGCTTAACTGTTGCGAAGGAGGTGAAACAACCCCAATTAAACATTATTTTATATTAATGAGAAACAGAACAATAATTAAGTTGCAATTAACACGTAAATAACAAAGCAAAGTTAACTTCTTTATACAAAGAAGACTGGCGAGACTTAAACAGCTGCTTTAGATGACCAGTTAACGAAGTTCATTGCAGCGTATATAACCAGCGACACCCAGCTTAGAATCATTCTTCCGTAATCCTCGAAATCCCGACGCAGGTAGCCATTCTGTGTGAATAGGTTTACCAATCTTGATGTATTAAACTGAAACGTCGAATACAGTGTGCAGAATTCTGCACACATAAATGAAAAGAGAAATTCAATTTGATCGAAAATCTTCGTTCGATACATTTTTGAGACATGCTCGACTGAATACGCCTCAGTCATGCAGTAAACCCTCTTCGAAATACGAGTACTATTACATTTTATGAGATAGGTACAAACAACAACAACAACAACAACAACAACAACAACAGAAAAAGAAAGAGAAAAAGAAAAGGAAAAAGAAGAAGACTGAGCAGTTCTTTGAAAGGAGACAAGCGTATTAGGCTTTGTTTGTTTCTTTATTATGACTTAAGAGTTACAGTTAAATGCTAACAAAGACAGCCAAGATCCACCCTAGGTTAGTAGAGAAGAAAAGAGAAGGGAATAAAAATAAAACAATGAAAACTCTCATGCCATACTTACGCTCATAGACCTGTAAACCTCTCACAGAGGAATAGTAGTAGCAGCAAAGAATTTTTTTTATTATGTAGAAAGGTGGGGCCAAGGTCGTGTGCCGCAAAAATGTCCCCATTTATATGAGAGAGAGAGAGCCAAAATCAAGGTCTCCAAGGCTCAATGACATTTTATTTTTTATAAATTTCGAAAAGATTACGTAGGTGTGTTAAATGCATGTATATATAGTGAAGAATAGATGAAGAAACGTGTGTTTGAGAGTATGCTCGACTGCTCACAGGGTAGATGAGACGTAAAAGATCAGCTAAAGCGAACAGTGACAGGAGAAACGGGAGTTCCAGTATTCCCCGTCTCCTGCCTAACGTCCACCCCTGGAGTACTTCCCTGGTCGATTGGTGTCTACAATCTCGTCCATATTTATAGAAAAGAGAAGGCTCTCCCTCCTCCTCTAGCCAGTGCTGACAGAAAATAAAATTGTTGTGAAAGAACAACTATGAAGTTAAGAGCATAAATGTGAGCACACCAACATCTATCTGAGAGTTTACACACACACACACACACAACACACATAAAAAAAAAACTTACGCAATCTTCGAAAATAGAAATATTAACTTTTATTTTCTCAATTCACTCCAAAAAAGAGGCTTGAAGATCATACATTTTACCAAAAGTAATTACGTATAATTAAAAGAAGTTATTCTATCATCTGAAAAAAAAATTTGATACCCAAAAGAAGGAAAAATTTCCCCTATAGAATGTATCCTAAAAGGGAAGTTATTTCATTTCAATTAAGAAAGTTTTATATATACCTTATGAACCTTATGTTGTTTCGTGCGTTGGTCTCTCTTCACACGGAGGTCAAGCTGGTGGCCCCGCCTCTAGGTCTGGCCTGGTGGAGGAGCGAGTTGCTTTCTTGCGCTCTCCACCGTACATAGCCAGGCACGCCCGGCTCATCTGGTACTGTCCTGAGCCAGGCATCCAGTCTTTTCTTGAAGACTTCAACTTTGACCCCCGTTACGTTTCTGAGGTCCTTAGGAAGCTGGTTGAAAAGTCTTGGCCCCCTGACAACCAAGCTATTTTCCTTCAGGGTTGAGGAGGTCCCTTGTCGTGCCTTTAATTTGGGAACACTACACATTCTGCCTTTCCTATTTTCCAGTGTTGTTTGAATGGTATTGGGTTTAGTTTTAGGTTTGTACCAGTTTTTCGATCATGTTCCATATGTAGATTATGATGTACCTCTCTCTTCTTCTTTCCAGTGAGTACAGATTTAGTTTACGAGTCTTTCCAGTAGTTGAGTTCTTTGCAGCCATCAATCTTGGCTGTGAAATGCCTTTGCGTTTCTTCTAGTTTATTAGTTTCTTCTTCTTTTTATATGGGGGAACGTCCAAAACTGAGCAGTATTCAAGTTTTGGTATAATCTGTTTTTAGCAGGGGAATCATTACTGTCCTGTCCCTTCTCTTGAACGTTCTTAGAACCTGTCCGGTGACTCTTTTTGCTTTATTTATCGCTATCTGATTTTGTGTTTCGAATTTCGCATCATCTGTCATTATTATCCCGAGATCAATCGCTTTCATGCTTCTCTGAATTTCCTGTCTATCTGGAGCATAATATGCAGTCTGTTTAAGTTCTTCTTTTCTATCATAGTCTCAAGAGCTGAAATTTCTCGGCGTTGAAATGACATGTTGTTGTCTTCTGACCATTTGTATATTTTTGTTCGTGTCCCTCTGCAAGGCCTCCACGTCATGTACATCGCTGATTTTTCTGCTGATCTTTGTATCGTCTGCAAAGGATGTACTATACTATTGCTGTTTACTCCTCTGTCTATGTCTGTTAGCATGATAATGAACAGGAGTGGGGCCAGTACTGTCCTTGTGGTACTGAGCTGCGTACTTCCGATTCTGATGATGAATATATATATATATATATATATATATAATATATATATATATATATATATATATATTAATTAGGGTGGTCCAAAAAGAAAATGAAATATATTTCTCATGACACTTGCCCATATTCCACAACCACCAACGATGTTGGAAATAAAATATTTAGAGGTGCCAACTCGAAGCCTTTGTATCATTATGCAGTTTGGGGTGGCATATTTCTTCAAACTTGCGCCACCCTTAAGTATTAATGGATTTAGCTCAAAATTCGGTATGAGGTCTTTCTCCATATAAAAAATGAGGAAATGCATCAGGAGCACTTATTTGTGCAATTTAATGTTTTACCATATACTGTATGTGTGTCTCACCCTAATACGAGGATATACAGGATATACAGTATATACATGATACAACTCAGAACGGTCACCTGAGAAACTTTTATGTTACACAGACTGCGCATGGAACAAGGAACTCTTCTGGGAAAATTAAATCATGACCCGGTCATGACCATTGGGCTCCCATCACGTTGGGCTCACGTTGGGCTTCCATCACGAAAAAGAAAAACTTTAGTATTTGTCATTTACCATTATTTATTCAGATTATAGTGGATTTAATTTTCCCAGAAGAGTTCCTTGTTCCATGTATGGTGTGTGTGTAACATTATATATACACGAGTATTAGGGATGTACCGAATACCGAATATTTGGTGCAAAACTATTCGGCCGAATATCGAAAAACTGAAGCCTTTATCAGTTTGACAGCACATAGATTAGATCAGAGCTTTCCAAACTTTTAACGTTGGCGACAAACTATTTAAGCATAACAATTTTCACGACACATTAATTAATTTTTGTTATCAAATATCAAATATCAGATAATTTTTCAGTAGGTGGTTTATCTTGTAGCCGATTTTGTTGATAGAAAAATCAAAATTTTCAAAATACAAAAAACACTAATGTGTCGCGACAGACCAGTTTGGAAAGCTCTGGATTAGATAGTAAATTTGAGCAAAAAGCAGCATGTTTTAACCACCAAAAATCTGCCATATTCCCATACTCATGAAAAATTTGCAACTGCATTGACTTCTATATTGTAAGAATGGTCAATAAAGAGCGATCGTGTGCATGCAGTTGTGCACGACAATGGCTGTAACTAAAGCTGTTAGTGTTTTCAAAATTACTCCTGTTGCTTGTGAGAATCATACTTTAGCACAAGCACTTGATGAAGCCCTTCTTCGCCAGAAGTCTGTTTCAGAGATATGTGCAATTGGCCGCCTAATCTGTTGCATTTTAATTATTCATCTCCAGCCTTTGACAGATTTAAGAAATTCCAGAAGAAACATAATTTACCCGAAAACAAACTTATAAGAGACGTTATCACCCAATGGAACTCTACATTCTCTATGCTGCAACGACTTCAACGAAAAACTGCGATTGTTGCATACGCCTCGGACTATGACATACTGTAGCAACCTTCAATAATTATCAGTGGACTCAAATTCAGTGTGTTGTGAAGTTTCTTAGTCGATGTGAAAAATTAACGAATGACTTTTCCTCTGATTCTTCTTGTTTTCATATGGTGACTCCCGATGTAACAGATCTCGTGGTATTTTTGCTTAACATAACTGATGATGCAGGTGTTCATACTATGAAAAACGACTTAATAGAACATTTACAGAATCGTTTCAGGCAGTGGAAGGCAGACATTACTCGCATGATTTGTCACGTTTTAGATTCTCACTTCAAATTTGCTTGTATAACAGTGCCTGAGTTTGCAAAAAATGATATAATCATTATATCTGCATCACCTAACGCTAGTAACCTCTGGCGATGAAGCAACTGATTTTGTTTCACGAGAAGATCAAGAACCTTTGAAAAAGAAGCCGAAGGTTAATTTATGGAGTTATTTCGATGAGGTTGTGCCTCCACCTATCAAAAATAGTCAGAAAAGTTATCAAAAAAAATTAGACATGAATTCATAAGAGCCACGAGTCAGTCGCGACACGAACCCTCTTGATTGGGGTCGCCATAATGGTGAAAGATTCCCGAAACTGTTGAACAGCGGGTTTTGCTGCGCGCCGCCTGACGTCACTGGGTCTGGATCCCAGAGCCGATGGATTCGTAGTCAGCGATGCTAACCACTACACCACCGAAGTGCATATGTCTATACATATTAGGGTGAACCACACATATGTGGTAAAACATTAAAATGTATAAATAAGAGCTCCTGATACATTTTCTCATTCCATATATGGGAAACGAATTCAGACCCGATTTTGAGCTACATCCATTAATATTTAAGGGTGGCGCAAATTTGAGAAATTTGCCACCCCCAAACTGTATAACGATACTAAGACTTCGAGTTGCGCCACCTCTAAATATGCACGAATCGATCCAGTCTTTTATTTCTAAAATTGGTAGTGGTTGCGAAATCTGAACAAATGTCATGATAAATAATTTTCATTTTCATTTTTTGAACCACCGGACAAAAAATTAGTCACCCCTCTCAGAATGTACCTAATAACGTGTGACGGCGCCTCTGGCCTTGATAATTGCACGAATCCGGCGAGGCAGAGACTCTACGAGGTTGTGCATGTACTGAACATCGATTTGCTGCCACTCGTTCATCAGCCGGTCCCGAAGTTCCGCCAGAGTCCGTGGGTGTCTATTCCTGCGCTTCACTTTCTGTTTCCAGCCTGAACAACACCTTCGACGCATTCAGGATTAAAGGCTTCATTGGACCTGCGATGTACTCGTCGCCTCCCATCATTGGAGAACAAACAAAAACGGGACTCATCGGACCAAATTACACGTTTCCAATCTGCCGCAGTCCGGTTTTTGTGCCTCTGAGCCCATTTATAACGTGCCAATTTGTGACTTGCTGTTAACAGCGGCCTCTTCCGTGGTACCCTGCTCCAGATGTCCATCGCATGCAGTTCTCGTCGCAATGTCCGTTCGGAAATTGGTCGCTGGAGAACCTCATTGGTTTCTTGGAGCAATTGTTCTCTGGTTTGAAAACGATTTGCAGTTACTAGACGAGAAACATGGCGGCGGCCCCTATTGTCGAGAATTGTTTTCCGGCCACAGTTACGCCGTCGATTGTCAGTGATTGCGAACTACCCACTCTTTGTAAACTCGCTGGACAGTACGCGTTGACACACCAACAAATTGGGCTACTTCAGACATTTTGTGTCCGGGGCTCTGCCAAAACACGATGGCTCCTTTTTGCCACTGCGTAACGTCTGCAACACGACCCATTTGCAGACTATATCAACACACACTTTGTTCTTCACCACCTCACGAAACAGATCTGATCCTGTGTGCTACGTCACCGCTACTTGTCACTTACCAATGCTACATCAGCGCCCTCTGTGTGACCTTGAACTTCCTACTATCGGTGCTAGTAGGGGTGACTAATTTTTGTCCGGTGTGTGATATATATATATAATATATATATATATATATTATATATATATATATATAGATATATATATATATATATATTATCCGAAAAAAGACGTGATTAAAAGGAGGTTTTGAATTTTCTTAACATTTGTTTACATTTATATTACCGTACATCTCATTTTAAGTGACGAGGCTACATTTCATATTTCAGGCAAAGTAAACCACCGTAACTATGGGATCTGGAGTGAACACAACCCATATGAAATCTATGAACGTGAGAGAGATTCCTCTAAAGTACTCGTAAGTTTCTGGTGTGCTTTGCCACGTTCTCGCATCTATGAACCTTATTTTTTTGACGAACAACTGGCGGGTCTTCCTCAAAGATGCTACAGAAGTTTTTTATTCCACAGTTGCGGGGAATACAAAGAACAACCTCCCAACAATATGGAGCACACCAACAACGTTTTGCTCGAAACGTTCGAACATTTTTTAACAAAACATTTCCAGGGCGTTGGATTGGTAGGGGAGGACCTACAGTACACCCTTGTTCATATTAATTGCATCATGTAGACAATTATGTCCATCCCTGAAACTGTGTTGGAAAATCTGTTTTTAGAATTTGAACGAAGAATAAGATTAATTATAGCTCATGATGGAAGGCATCTAAAAGTTTCTTAACTAAATTAAATAAAACTTATAACCCTTCAGAATACAGGGTGTTTCAAAAGTGCGGAATCATAGGAAATAATATATATACTAGCAAAAATACCGCCCTACCGGTGGTTTTTGCTATTTCCTGCGGAAGGCTTGGAAACCTCGGCCAATTACTTTATCTGGGAAATGAATTTTCTTACCTCAAGGTATTATTTCCTGTTATAAAATATAAAAAAGAACACTTCATCATAAACTTATCTTTATTTCATTACTGAAGAATCTCCTTGTAGACATAATTGCCAACAAATACTCCCTTTTCATTTCTTTCTGTCAGGACTTTCAGCAAAAGATCGGCGCTACGCCCCGATTTCGCTGGATCTGCGGTACTTGGGCATTCGGCCCAAACCGAATCGAATTGTGGGCCTACGGCGCATTTTATTTTGAACATCATTCCTATCCCTCTCACCTTGGGCCTCAGTAATTGGGGTGCCTGCGGCGCCCCAATTACTGTCTGTTTAATTATTTGGTCAATAAAACTATAGAAAAGAACGCAGCCATGAAAATCTAAAGCTTCACAAATCTTGATACAATGAGCTCAAATGTGAAGCTTAAGATTTTCATGATTGCGTTCTTTTCTATAGTTTTTTTTGGTTACATACATATATCGCACTTACCTCCACGAAAGAAAGCAAGAAGATTTCTGTATTGAATTTTAGACATATTTCTAGTGAAAATAAAAGAAAGAGAAGAAACAGAGTCCATATTAGAGCAATTTAGCAGAGAGGAGGGCAATTCATTTTCAGAACTCCAACAAAGAGAGCAAGACAAAATTGCATATTTGTTTATAAAGATTGTTTATAAAAAACGTCTGAACAGGTACAGTAGTTAGAACAACGTGAAAAAAGTGTTAGCAGCTGACGAGGAAGCTTCTAAACAGTGGCTGCATCCTCCAGCGCAGGACACGTCAACGCGAAGAAGCGACGTCAAACCAAAACATCAACGCGCTGGTGGCCAAACTTCCTCAAATCTCCGTGCAGCGGGCTGTCTACGGTTGGCTAGACTGGCAGTCGACGGCCTGTTGCGTGGCACGGTCAGAGTGCCGATCGGCTCCCGGGGCCGGACCTATTCTCAGCGTGCTATTTTTTCAATTACAGGGAACAATTGCGTGCTCCCGAACTACTCTTACTCTCTGGCGACATTAAGACTAATCCAGGCCCCACTACAACTTACACATGTCACCATACACAAAGACATAGACACAATAGTACCATGAGACACATACAGAAGTATAATATTAACATATTACAGTACAACGTAGATGGCCTCACAAACAATCATGCAGCTTAGGAATTCGTACACAAACAAAACATTCACATAGCACTTATACAAGAAACAAAACTAAAACGCACACACAAACACCCACCATCCCTGACTTCACGCGATCCGTCAAGATCGTACTGGGGGTAACGGGGTGGACTCATCACTTACATACGTAAAAGCATTAGCTACACTGATGCTACCCAAAACATACAAACACAATCCAAGCAGATAACACGATAGAAATACAGGCAGTTAACATTAAAACACGCGCAAAACACAACACCACACTAATCAACATTTACATCCACCAGATAGTTTCACCTCAGGTGCCAGCCAATTACAATCCACAGTTACACAATCTTGCCTCTCTCACTAATGTCATCTTAGGAGGAGACTTCAACGCCAAAGACACTAGTTGGTACTGCACAACCAAAACAACACCAGAGGCGCCAACATAGCCACACAACTAAACAGCCTCTTCATTCTTACAATACAGAGACATACACACATACCACATCAAGCAGGATACTCAACTCCTCCCCAGACATAACGTTCTGTTCCCCTCACTAGCACAACAATACACCAATGGAGAACAGAAAAACAACTGTCATCAGACCACCTGCCCATCATCATTACAACACATTCTCACTCTGCCCCAACAGCCTAGGCACACTTACAGAAATTACAAGAAAGCTGATTGGGAACAGTTCAAAATACAGACTGAGGAACAATTCACCACATTAAACAGCCAACACCCATCATTAACATCGATACAACACTCAAGACATTTAATCAGATTATCATAATGCAAACAAATACATACCCAAGGGCAACATAGGAAATACAACCCAAATTACACTAGAGAAATAGCCCACCTCATAAGGCAACGTACACCTCAAATATAACACACAAACACCACACACAGAAGCCATAAAACAGCAGATCAACAGCTCAACACAGAAATAAACACAAACTCAAAGAAAACAAACAGAACATTCAGGGAATTCATAACAACACTAAAACCACTCCACATATACATACAGGCTAATACAAGACTATAAACAGCATTACCACTCTAACAGCGCATTCACACCTCACACGCGGCTATCTGTCGCAGCCAAAATAATATCCCAACATACACACAACAAGCTAACATTCTAGTTAATCACTACGCAAGAGATAAGTCACTTAAACAGAGACAACAACCAGAAACATGCAGACAGACAAACAGTCAGACACAAGAAAAACCTACAGACTCGACATGACTATTACACCTTTCAATACAGACCAGACCACCAAGATCATCAAAAACATTAAGAATTCGAAGGCTACTGGACCAGACAACATATCTAACATACACCTTAAACACTTGGGCCCACAAGGAATATTAGCTCTCACAAATATCAGCACATATTCATACCAACACTGTATTATTCCTGACATATGGAAACAAGGTAAAATTATTACACTACTCAAACCAAAACAAAAATCCAACAGAACCAGCTTCCTATAGACCCATTACTTTACTATGCACACCTTCCAAAGTAACAGAAAGACTAATCTTACAAATCACCAACCCACACATACCACTATCGCCTACTCAACATGGATTCAGACCTCACCACTCAACCACGACATTACTCACTAACCTCACGCAGCACATCATGGATGGCATCAACTCCAGAAGACGAGCTCAACGTACACTATTAGCAACAATAGACATTAGTAAAGCATTTGATGCTATCCCACGCTTCCCTCTCATAAACAAAATACTCAACACAAACATGCACAATAACACCAAAAGGTGGCTGAGCAACTATCTCTCAGGAAGATACTCACATGTCACATTTAATGGCAAATCATCCAAAAACAAGCTTTTCCGAACGGGGTCCCTCAAGGCTCTGTTCTCTCACCAACACTCTTCAACTTATACATGCATGACATTCCAACACCCATAGATAACAAGCTTACCTTATCATCATATGCAGATGATATCACTCTAACATCCACCCACAACAACATCGACACCGCTACAAATAACCTACAAACATACATAAACAGTATACAAGACTGGCTCACACACAATAGACTCAAAGTAGCGCCCACAAAATCAACCATCACCTTGCTTACAAGCAACACAAAAGAACACCAGGTAATTCCACAGCTTACACTAAACAACATCAACATTCCACACACTCACAGAACCAAAATACTTGGTGTCACATACAACACATCATTATCTTTTGCAAACCACATTCAGGACATTAAAACCAAATGTACGTCAAGACTTAACACGCTTAGGGTACTAACAGGCACAAACTTTGGACACCAGCAGGAAACAACATCACTCATATACAAACAATATATTCGCTCAGTTATGGACTATGCTAGCCCATGCTGGGCACCCATTATCTCAAACACACACATAAACACCTTACAAACAATACAAAACAACGCACTTCGTATCATTACAGGATGCACTCAAACAACACCAATAGAACACCTGCACACAGAAACAAAAATACTAAAAGTTAGGGAACATTTAGACATGAGGGGAACACAATTCATGGCAGCAGCGACAACTAACCCACAACACCCTTGCCACTACATGTACAATCATGCACCAACACCTCGCACCATTAAGGTAACACCAGAGAGATATTATAACGAAATACTCCATTCCATACCACGCCCCACAGACATCACACAGTACAGAAAACACATACACACACACCTAACCCACAAAGCACTGACACGACTCGGTCCGAATGCGGTCCTAGGTGCGAAGCCGCCACCCATTAACAGGTCAGAGATCAGCCTGAGCAGATCGGATCGAGTTAACTTAGCACGATTCCGATGTGGACATCACCCAAACTTACGGACATATAAACACAGACTAGACAACTCCATAGACGACACCTGCCACCTGTGCCAAGACACACCACAAACAATTGAACACATTATGACGGACTGTACCGCTCTAGCACAACAACGAACACAACACAACATCACTAGTGCGCTGAACCTCTGGTCCACTCCGGAGAGGGCGATCGGTTACCTGCGTGCCGCCGGCTTGCTCGATCAGGGTGGGCTGATCGGCTAAACAACAACAACAACAACCTCCAATATAATATATATATATATATATATATATATATATATATATATATATATTATATATATATAATTGAAAAATAAATATTCCTATGATTCCAGACTTTTGAAACAACCTGTATATCATTTAGATTGTGCTGCTATCTGAACTAATAAATATGTAATTAAGATTGTTTTTTGGTATATTCCTTTTGGAACACCCTGTAATGTAACTGCAAGCATCTGTTAAGAAAATACTGTACAAAACCTCTTTAATAACACGGTTTTAAAAAATTTTCGATACCTGTAAAATTAAAAACAAATATTTGTTTTTGGTATATTCATTTTGGGACACCCTGTAGGCAGGGGCATGTTAAGGCCAGGGCACTTAGGGCACGTGCCCTGGACCCCGCCCTCCGAGGAGCCTCGCGTTCGCCATAGTTTTTTTATGAGAATCATTAGAAATATTGTTAAATAGTTTTTCTATGAGAAGGGCATCGAACTTTTTAAACCAAAGAATTACATACGCAATTATACCCTACTTACACTGACACGCAAGTCGATGTACGTTTGATTTCTAGAGAGAAATTGCGGAACAAACGTTTTCAAGTTTGAGTAAGTGGTTAAGTTAGGGAAGTTTAATGTATTTTCAATTATGTTATTGAAAAATTTATGATTATTTCTCAATAAGAGTCTTTGGATGATATTTTGGTTAAAAAAGAAGGTTTTTGTTTGTTTTTGTACCACGATATCTGTTATTACTAAATAAAATGTTGCAGATTTTAGGATACTTTTCATTATGTTATTTTTTTCGGCGAAAGATATTTTGAGACAAATTCAGGTCATAAAAATTTCACATGATCGTTCCTGGATGTAAATCCAGTGTGCTATCCACTCCACGACCAGTTCCTCTAAAACTTGTATATGTTACAGGGAATCTGTGCAACTAGCGATTTCATGAAATCCATAAAATGTTCAAGGATTTCATATAAGGTTAAGTCGTGATATTTTCGTTAATTTTAACGAAAATATCACGACTTAACTTAAACAATCATCAAGGGCGTACAGTTGACCTAACCGGGCATTCACTTAATCGGACATTCAATAATTTTCCCGTAGGTTTAACGAAAATATCACGACTTAACCTTGCATGAAATCCTTGAACATTTTAGGGATTTCATGAAATCCCTAGTTATACAGATTCCTTGTAACATACAGTATATGTAGTTATACTGTCATGTATTTCATTTGAATTTGAGGAAGTGAAGGATCACGTAACTAACCCGGTGCCCGGGGCACGCGCTAGCTTAACACGCCTCTGCCTGTAGGTACGTATAAATGTACCTACTAGTATTATGCACCTATAGTGCTCTATTGGTTGTAACAGGCACGACCTTCGTGATCGGAATCCGTGCTGGTTCTCACCAAGACTTTCCTGTCTCTCCAAAAAATCATAAATTTTCTCTCTAAATATTCTATCAAATAATTTGGTAAGCATGGCCGTAACTACCTATGAGGTCACCGAGGTCCGGACCTCGGTAATTATTTCCTAAAAAAAAAAAAAAGAGACAACCGTTCTCCGTGTATGAAACGACGCATATTACCGCTTTTCTTTTGAAAAGAGGGAGCGTCGAGCGTTTTGTGTTTTGTGTTTAGTGTAAGCTTGGGTTGTGTTTGTAGATGTCATTTTGGTCTGAATTTTGCTCGTCCCGCCGCGCTCGAAAAAAATCTGGACCTCACTAATTTCTAAACCCTAGTTACGGCCCTGTTGGTAAGATGTGATGTCAGTGACACAGGTCTATAATTTTTCACCCGAGACCTATCCCTTCCCTCCTTTACATATAGGGGTAATGTCCACTCTTTCTTAGTATACTTGGTATTCCCCCCGTGTCCATATCCAGTAAAGGGGTGTAAGTTATTTCATTTTTACAATTTTTAAATTTTTAATCAACAAGGTGTTCCATTGGCCGAACTTGCATTTGAATGTCATTTAATTTATCCTGTTTCTGTAGTTCGCGCCATACACACACACACACACCCACACACCCACACACACATATATATATAAGTGGATTCTTAGAAATGAGCTTGTAATCGAAGATTCGCTGTATATTAAAATACATTATTTTTCTCAGAATTTCACTTGGATAAACATACGGTTCTGACTAAAAAAATTTTCGTGAGTAGGCAGTGGATAAAGATCTGGATCCTAAAATCTGAATAGGGTCTTTCGGATATCAGATTTCGAATTGAAAGTTCCATTCCACTTTTTCTCAAAAATATTGTTTTAAGAAGTTAATAAATGAAATAAAGTTTTTAGAAGGAAAATCGCGATCGTTGTCTTGAACTGCGTGATATATATATATATATATATTATATATATATATATATATATATATAATTGGGTGACTGGTAGCTGACTGTTACACTTTAGGGATGCTAAAGGAATCGCAGAGATACCTGACTGATTGGTTTCTAAAACAAATATCTGAGTAGGGGTACTACTTCGCTTCATCAATCACTTTAGTTTTGTTGCAATAGATACTATTTCTATCTTGCTCAGACTTCACCATTCCGACCGAAAGACATCTGCATAACCGATTGTAATCGATGGCTTTCATCCTTCCTTTGTGCAAAGTCACTCCTTTGAACTTGAAAGTACAGCACCGAAAATGCGAGTTTCTGTATAACCTCAGTTTTTAACCTTGGTTTTGCTTCTGCCTGAATTGTTCATTCTGACGAAGGTTAAATTTGTCACTCCACCTTAGACCTACAGTTTAACGTGGAATCCGAACCACGCCCCACCAGCAGCTCAGCGTCTTAACCACTACGCTACCCAGGGTACCCATTTATCTACCAACCAATTTTTTTATTGTGTGGAAGGACGAACAGCTGAGTTTTGCTGCGCGCTGCCTGCCATCACCGGGTCTCGATCCCGGGACCGACGTATTCGTAGTCAGCGATGCTAACCACTACACCACCGAGGCGTATATATATATAATATATATATATAATTATATATATATATATATATATATAATATATATATATTATATATATATTATATAATAAGGGTGATCCAGAGAAATGGGACCCAAAAGAAACCCCTGTAACTCTTAAAGTATAAGTCCTTTTATAAAATCATACGCATCATTCGAAAGAGGATAGTTACAAGTTTGTACAGGATTGTATATGTTTTGACAATACAAGATAAGATACAAAACAAAATAAAAGTGTTAGTTAAAACTAACCCTTCAAGATGACTGCATGGACTGTGGAACAGCTGCGTTTCATAACTGAGCAATATTATGAGCATGGAAGAAGTGTAGTTTCAGCTCAAAGATCTTTCAAGACAAATTTTCAGATGTCAAAATCACCTTCTAAGAAAGTAATCCGTCGGTGTGTCAGAAATTTTTCCCTAACTGGCAGCATTGGAAAAAGAAAACCAACTGGAAGAGTGCGCACAGCAAGGATAGACGAGATCATTAACAGAACTCATGAAATTGTACAGGATAATCCTAACATAAGCATCAGACGTGCTTCTCAGCTGTTAGGAGTTGGATATGGAACAACAACACACCGTATATTCAAGCAAAATTTAATGCTCTTTCCATATAAAATTCAAACAGTGCAACAACTAAACGATGGAGATTTCGCACGAAGACGACAATTCTGTCAATGGATCCAACAGAAGGTAAATGACACCACCAATTTTCTAGCAACTTTGATTATGTCAGACGAAGCCCATTTCCACTTGAATGGAACTGTAAACAAACAAAATTGTCGTTTCTGGGCAACAGAAAATCCATTGAATATTACCGAAGTCCCGTTGCATAGTCAGCGTGTAACTGTTTGGTGTGGTCTTACTGCATCTCAGATCATAGGGCCGTACTTTTTTCGAGGATTCCACGGAAAACACGGTCACTGTAAATGGTGATCGCTACGAAAAAATGTTGACCGATTCCTTATTCCTAAATTAAGAGATCTTTGTCTAGAAACCACTGGTTCCAACAAGACTGAGCTACCTGCCATACCACGAGGAACTGCATGGCAGTTTTGCGTCAAACGTTTCCAGGCGAGTTAATCTCAAGATTTGGAGACGTTGAATGGCCTGCAAGGTCTCCGGATTTTTCTCCCTTAGATTATTATCTCTGGGGATATTTAAAGAGTAGGGTCTACAGAAATAACCCAACGACTTGCAAGAATTGAAGGCCGCCATCACAAATGAGATACAGGCAGAGATGGGCACGATCTTGATCTTCAAGATCAGATCGTGATCTTTGAAGATCAAGATCGTGATCTGATCTTGATCTGAAGATCACTTTTATTATGGTGATCTTGATCTTGATCTAAGATCACTTTATTCTTGTGATCTTGATCTTGAAGATCACTTTAGACTTCAAGATCACTTTAATTTCAGATTCAAATATGCCACTATGCGAATGTCATTGTTTTTTGTCCAAGCGACATCTGGTGGCAAACTTTGTTCAACACCGACTGTTATGTTTTCTGTTAGTTGGGTGACTTGCGTTCATGCGTGGCTCATGGAAGGTGTAGTTGCTGTGGAATTTAGGCTCGTAAAAAGTGTAATTTACTGTGCAATTATGTTAAAAGTGTTCTATTAAATATTATTATATATAGGCATAAAATATAGCCTATAGGTCCGTATTCATAATAAATTAATTCTAAACATATTTTATTTACAGATTGAATTTTTTAATAATGAGTGCAATTTACAACTTCAACAGGCTCCCAAGGGAACCAAATATTCTAGGTTGTCACCAGAACAGTATTCAATATATTTAGATAACAATGTTGGTAATAAGGATCAATCTGTGCTATTGAACGGAAAATATTTTCAAATTGTCGAAAAAACTGGAAACAGTATCAAAGTTATTGTAGGCAGTGTACAAAGAAAACTACAATTCTGTCTGCTGGCCTCGACTCAACAAGCAATCTTCTGAGGCACTCAGGGTTAGTACTACTTAGTAAACTAAGTAGTAAGTAGCCAACAAACATAATGGTTCAAGTCATATTTTAAGTGACTGGTGCCATACAAGACTAATGCTACATTACATAGACGTCCATTTGAATATATGTGCACTTCAGATATTAATAGATTATGGATTAGTAACTACATTAAAAACTGCCGATATCCAACTATAATAAACGCCAGGTGTATCTGTCTTCTCTCTGTCTGATCCATGTCTGTAATTTCTCCTATTAGTTACTGAAGGACGAAATTCGGCTTCAATTTAACATAGGAAAAAATGCACTGATCATGGTGAAAATAATTTTAGTTAAAGATAACAAAATTTTAGAATCTTGTTAAGTATTAATTTCAACTAGAAGTTTGATAATCTGATAAATATTATACAGGGTGTTTCAAGAAGTCTCTCCGCATGATAATAATTTATTTTTTGTGCAGAAACTACATTCGGATCTTTTGGGTGAATATGAATCGGAGAAGAAATCTCGCAAGCGTCCAGCTAAAGAAGAAGATGCCAGCGGCAGCAATGCTGGCCCTGCCAAAATTGCCAAGCAGTCAACACTAAGCATGTTCCACATTTCCAAGCAAAAACCAGGACCACCAATATGCAAGGATATCCTTGAAAGAAGATTCTCGCGCTTGTGGCTAATGGGCTCCTACCATTGAGCCTAGTTGAACTACATGAATTTAAGGATCTTCTTTCATGTTAGTTATAACTCAAATATTTTGCTATTTTTTCCATAGCTAATATCTGATTAAAATAATAATCATATTATTTGTATGAACATTAGACTATCGCTAGCCTAGCTAAATATTTTGATATTTTTCCATAGCTAATCTATTGTATTTGTTTAATTTTTAAATATTTTTTTCAGACGTCAACCGGCTGTTCAGGTGCCATCTAGACGCACCCTGGCTAGATCTCTTGCAACAACAACCAGTACAATGAAGGAAGACATACAAGCAAAACTGGCAGCAGTGACCATGTGTGTGTTACATGCGACATATGGTCAACTAATCACCGCAGTTCATGGGAGTCACTGCGCATTGGGTATGCTATTGATTTAGTGTATTATTTTTATATAATTGATAAATTGACCATTGGTGATAGACTGATAGTCGATAGACTTATAGTATAATCTTTTCAATTATTCGACATGTGTTCCTCATTCATTAATTGGTGAGTCTTTATTTTGCTGTGATTCACAGTAATTTCACACTAATTCACATGATTCTGTCATCTGTCATTGTGTCTGATTCACAGCAAAATGTGGAAGAGTCCATATTCACAGGCTGTGAATATGGACTCTTCCACATTTTGCTCTTATGGGATGGGTCACTGATGTGGTGGTATGGTAGGCGACTCATCGCTGAATTGCCTCCTTTATATCACATAGTTTTCTCTTCAATGTTTGGTGGCGCAGTTTAGCTGGTGCGTGTCTAACCAATATTATTAAATTAAGCTTAAAAAAATGTTCATACAAACATTGATTTTATATTCTTACATTACAGATCAATGATGACTTGTCGCGAGGATCAGCTGCACTGGCATGCGAAGATTTCGTGGAACACATAGCTTTGATAAAATTGCTGGAATATTGGACAGGATCAACTCGGAGCATGGTTTATCTTATAGAAAAGTTGTATCTACAGTCACCGACAATGCATCGAACATGGTGAAATGCTTTAAAGAGTTCGGTGTTCGTGTTCAGAATCGTACTGACGACATTGATGAAGATGATGCAGATGAAGATGATGATGAAAAAGATTCAGATGAAGAGGTTATCATCAGCAACTTTCCTGAACATTCAGGAGAGCATGGAGAGGAGTCAGTGAAACTATCATCCCATATTCGATGTGCCTCCCACACATTGAACTTGGTAGCAACAACTGATGCAGATAAAGGACTGAATTCACCTGGACTAAAGAAGATAAAGCATTCTGCAATGGGAAAATGTTCGGCGCTGTGGAATGCTGCTGGTAAACCCAAGTCAGCAGAAAAAATACAGGAAATAACTGGCGTCCAATTTAGGTACCCATGCGTCACCCGATGGAACTCAATGTACGACTCATTAAGCCAAATATATAAACATAAGAACGACGTGAATGTAGCTCTTGAAGAACTGAATCTACCCATCCTCAAAGACAATGAATTGGAATTTATTTCAGAATATTTGTCTGTTCTAAAACCAATTGCAGCAGCCCTCAACAAATTACAGGCAGAGAAAGAGTGCTACTACGGTTGTCTTCTTCCAACAGTCCTAGTGACTCAAGATGCCCTCGCAAGATTGGAGCCTATCCAACCAAACGACCTGCGCTTGAGACACTGCATGCCATTACTGGCAGCAGTCGTCTCTGGCTTCAATGCTAGATTTGGTCATTTTTTGTCGTTGAGCCCCGAGGTAACTGATGCCGTTTTGGCCTCAGTATCTCATCCGTATTTCAAACTTAGATGGATATCATTGTTGCAAGGGCCTAATTTCGGCGATAATGAAGCAATCAAGTCAAGTAAAAGACAAGCTGCAAATGGCTGTAAGAAATTGTAATTCTGACAGCAGTGGTAATAGTTCGGTGAACTCAGACTCATCATCTGAAGACGATTTCTTCAGAACTATGGACGGCTCATTCTCTGCTCCTAACAACAAGGAAGACTTGGAAGTCCTCAATTATTTTGCAGGACACCAGTAAGGCACTCGACTCTTTAGATAGGTATCCTGCTATAAAGAAGATCTTCAAGAGGTAAACACCACGCTACCTTCCTCTGCACCAGTGGAACGGTTGTTTTCGTTTGCTGGCATGGTTCATAGCCCCAAACGAAGTCGTCTCTCGGATGGTAACTTTGAACAATTGGTTTTGCTGAAAGCAAATGTTTACAGCGGTTGAACATTAAATTAACACTCTTAACTTGCGGTTTTTACCCTTATATTGTCAGTAATTGCGTACTGCAGTAAAACTGTAAAATTAAATTCTATGTAAAAAATGTTTACTTATATATGCTGACCATTCATTGATATGAGTTATGGACCTGGTGAAATGAGAATTGAGAAAAATAGAACTAAAAACTATATGTAGGTCATTTAATAGTTTTTTCTTTGCTGATAAGTTATGATAATACTAAGTTTTAAGTTTACCACCTGAAAAACTGAAAGGGGAATCGTCAATCCCCGTGGTTTAGATCAGGTGACATGGGTAGGATGCGATGCTTGTATTGCCTCAGCCCTCAGGGGAGTATTAGGAGTGATACTTTTCAGGAGTGATTAACAAAATAATTTGTTTTGTTTACTCTACAAGAGTACAACTTTTTTCAATTCATAAAAAGTGATCTTAAAAAGTGATCTTGAAAGTGATCTTCAAGATCACGATCTTGATCTGGATCTTCAAGATCACATTTTTCTGGTGATCTGATCTTGATCTTCAAGATCACATTTTTCTGGTGATCTGATCTTGATCTTCAAGATCACCAAAGTTGGTGATCTTGCCCATCTCTGGATACAGGCCATACCACCGCACACTCTTGCAAAAGTGATGCAGAACTTACAAGCGAGAACACTGGAATGCTTGGCAACTAATGGAGCACATTTGAAAGGAGTCATTTTAAAAAAATAAATATTTCATAATAAACTTGTAACTCTACTCTTTCGAATGATATATAGTTTTTATGAAAGGAATTAAATATTAAGAATATTTGGCTTTTTTTTATGGGTCCCATTTATCTGGATCACCCAGTATATATATATATAGATGATGATGATGATGATGATGATAATGATATCTGTCTGTCTGTGTTCTATGTTCGTTTATAGACGCCTAAACGGTTAGGGTAATCTGTACCAAATTTAGTACACATATTAAGGGCGAAACAGGAAAGGTTTTAATAACACACCCGCCTCTGCCAGTCCCTCCAAGGATGTGTTTCAGCAGCTTTCTGCTGCGTAAGATGCAGTAGGCATTCTAGTATATATATATATATATATATTTATTACACACTACAGAAAAGTTTGTCCCTTGACCTTTTCACTGCTTGAGGTTTTATCTCATTTCAACTTGTCGATTCAACGTGTTCTTCGGAATACAGATAGACCCCAAAACAGAATTTTCCCACCATACCTGAAAATTGGACTTGACACTTTCTGTGCGATTTTTACGTTTTCGGCATCGTGACTAACAGTGAGACTTTTTTACACTTTACTTTTCTCGTTTCTCTGTCGTAGTCTGAAGAGGATACATATGTAATTCTGTCAAAAATATTTAACATAGTTTCCTACTTTTTGGGGGATTTCTCTCTCTCTCTCTCTCTCTCTCTCTATATATATATATATATATATATATATATATATAGAGAGAGAGAGAGAGAATGGGTAACGTAAGAAAACTGCATTTTCAATCCTCAGATAAGTAACACACACACACACACACACACACACACACACACACACACACACACACACACACCTCCGCATAAGCGAAGTACCGACTTTTTTAAATCCGAGAAGGGCGTGATAAGTTTTTCGGACACAACTGAAGGCTGGAAGAGTGGTTTCTGTTTAGTCATTAAATAGTGTGGCACGAACCTTTTTTTTTTTAATGTACGAAGAAGGAGCTAAGGGCGAGCGGCCACAAAAATCCCTACCGCCTCCTATATAAGATAGAGCTGAAACTGAAATCAAGGTCTCTAAGGCTAACCTAATCAGACCCAACAAATCTTTTTTCTGACTAAATATATCTGCATTTTTTATATAATCCTTTTAATGTTCCGAAGTACCAAAAATATTACCTCACAAAAATTACCCTACTTCATTGGTAAATTATCACACACACACGACCTCATTTATGCCCAGTTGCGGTGCGCACGCACGCGCGCACACATACACACAACACATAAGGTACCGGTGTAACGCCAAATTATATCCCCTGGCCACTTTATATCCTGGTATAAACTGGCCTAGGCTGTTTTACGTTCCCCAGGCCAGAATAAACCCTCTTTGGTGTCAGCTACTGAAAGTTTATTTAAAAGTTACTTACTAATATTACACAAATTTTGGTTTAAAAAGAAGGTAGGGAGGCATTGGTTTGGGAATAGAGTGGTGAATGAGTGGAGCAAGCTTCTAAATAACAGTTAGTGTCAATACTTTAGAAAGTTTCAAATTATTTTATATATTTTATATATCGGTCACCGCTATTCTTAGTCATAAGTTATCAACAGGCCGTAAACAATTGATCCCGGTTAGATTAATTGAATGCCCAGTTAAGTTAATTGAAGGTCTGCTTAGGTCAACTGTATACTCTTGACGATTGATTAGGTTAAGTTGTGATATTTTCCTTGGTCCTGAAGCCACTTCGACTAAGGAAAATATCACGACTTAACCTAACCAATTGTCAAGGGTGTACAGTTGACCAAATTGGACATTCAATTAATCTAACCGGGATTAAATATTTACAGCCTGTTGATAACTTCTGACTAAGAATAGTGGTGACTATGATATATTTCATGACCTTATTTCAGAACATGCTAGTGCTCCAGAATAACATGGAGGCCTTTCTCCGTGGCAAATGTTTTCAGTTTTTGTATATACTTATACCTGTAGTAAGTCAATAAAATAATGTTAATAAAGTGACTCTTTGTTAAAACTGTAAGGGGTGTATTCTGGCTGGGGGAGTGTAGAACAGCCTAGGCCGATTAACCTACGGGGTGGTATCTGACCTAGGCCAGTTCATACCAGGGGTTTAAAATGGCCTAGGCCAGAATAAACCTGGGTATAAATTGGCGGGGAGTGTAATATGGCCCGCAACACCGGCTTTTTTAATTTCACATATTAAAAACGTACCTATAATTTAACTTTAGTGTCATGGAATCGAGAACTACGAGTATGTATAGTGGGCAAAGATGACATTCCAAGTTCATTTTCATGCCTATTTTTATTCCCTTTAAGAAATAAATATTTTTATTTATACGTAGTGACGTGTTTTTTGGGTTCGTTTTTTTGTTTTGTTTTAAACAAGTTTTTACATTTATTATGGTGATGATTATAGACACAGACGTAGATATCAAAGCCTGTCGTATCGTGCTTGGCTGATGATACGAAGCTATACAAAGAAATAACAAAATGATGGTATAAAATTATTGCAAAATGGCATTAAAACGATATGCATGTGGGCGGAAGACAACAACATGAAGTTCAACGAAAAAACTCCAACTTTCAAGAGGGACATCGGAATGAGAGAACAGGTAGATTTTGTACTATCTCAGTTGTAGTGAAACAAGGAGCCATGAAAACGAAAATAGAAAATATTCTCAGAATACGAGGTCCAAAAGTTTTTATCGTGTCATCAAAGGAACCGAGGAATCTCCCGCGCACGAACTGAATAATTTCAAGAATCATCACGGCAGGTCCATGTGTAAAGTCTCCCCTGAGAGGGCAGGATGAGAAGTAAAAGCAACTATCTCCTTCAGAAAATCCCACAAATGAGACGGGATGCTGCACACTGCACAGGGGTCGAACACAGGTCGACCCTGAATACTTGTTGAAACTCTAACAAAGTAAGTAACAAAGTATGAGTATATATACTCGCATATATACTTTTCCTTTCAACCTTTCAAATGTTCCGTGCCATAATTCCTCATTTCATCATGCAGGGCTGTGGAGTCGGCACATAAAAAACCGACTCCGACTCCGACTCCTCAATTTTTTGCCTATCCGACTCCGACTCCGACTCCGAAGGTATATTAATTCTAAATCTGCTATGATGATAATTACACAAGAGGCATTTCATCACCACCACGTGAAGCATCATCATCTGTGATCATTGTTACGGTAACTTTGTCTGTAGTAAAGAATCTTGTAAGTGGTGCTTGTCGTTCAGTAGATTTCTGATCTTTTGTTAACTTTGAAGTAGTTGGAAGGTTTTTATTACTATCTTTCTCAATGACAACTTCTAAAATTTTGGGATGGAAACACTGCAAATGTCTCTTCAAATTTGATGCTCTGGTTGGTGCATTTTATCAGAGCCAGTAAAACCACTGATTTTTGCTTCAATAATTTTTCATCATCATCATCTTCTATCATACACTGACACACGAAATGTTTCCCATCTGTGGTTATTGTAAAATATTAAAAAACTGCAGACTTTGTTGGAAGTATCTTTGCCATTGTGAAAGGGGTTTTAGACTTGAAAGTTAAAAACTTATGAAATTTAGAAAGAACTCGAAATTAAATAAGCATTAAAAATAAAAAATATTATCTGAAAAGAAAAAATGAATTAATGGCATTAGTGTCTGAAATGGAAAACATTGTGTTTATTATTTAAGTGGTTTAAACCACCATAGCTGCCAGTGATATCACACACAAAAACATATTTTATTAAAATTTATATTGAGGTCGGAGTCGGAGTCGGTACATTTTTACCGACTCCGACTCCAGCACCACCAAAATTGCTTCCGACTCCGACTCCGACTCCACGACTCCGACTCCGACTCCACAGCCCTGATTTCATGAAGGTCAAGCTTGTTACCCCTCCTTTTGAGTTGGCCTGGGGAAGTAGAGTTGGTTTCTTGTGCTCTCCACTTATGGAATTGTTCTGAGCCAGGCATCTAGTCTTCTTTTCAAGATATTCACAACAACACCATTCGTGTTCCTTAGTTCCTTGGGCAGCTGGTTGAGCAGTCTTGGTTCTCTCACAACAAAACTATTTGTCTTCAGGGTTAAGGATGTTCCCTGTCTAGCCTTTAAATTTGGGATAAGGGTGTGCGGGTAATCGAAAAACTCCATTCGGGTCGATTTGGCAAAAGAATCGAAATCCGACCAGAATCAGCGCGCAGTGAATCGAGAATTTCGATTCGGGCTGTTCCGGTTTAGTTTAAACTGTCTGGCAAGTTATTTTGTTAGTTATTTTGTTCTTTCTAATATTATGTGATTAAATATGTTATATTTTCATTGAATAATTAGTTATTTTGTTCTTTCTTATATGTTATGAATTAAATACGTTACATTTTCATTAAAATATAGTTTATTACCAATCTAGGCCCATTTTCTGTCTATCTTAGTTTGAGAGGAATGAAACTGTCAGTCTTTTTGAAGATTCAGAAAAAGTTTGAGGGGTTTTATCGATGAAACAAAAAGAATCGAGAATCGAAATTAAGTACCCGAATCGAACCGAAAATCGAATCGAAATAAAAAGTCCCGAATCGCACATCCTTGATTTGGGAACACACGACACATTCTTCCTTTTCCACTTTTTACTGTTGTTTGAGTGGTGATATGGTTCAAAGTAATATATACCTTTGGTAACCTTTGGTTAGCTTCCGCCCGAATTGTTCATTCTGACGAAGGTCAAGCTTTTCACTCCACCTTAGACCTACAGTTTAACGGGGAATCCGAACCACGCCCTACCAGCAGCCCAGTGTCTTAACCACTAGGCTACCCAGGGTACCCATTTATCCCGTGTGCGGAAATTTGTACGTCAACATTTGTACGACGGAAATTTATACGCCAGCATTTGTACGTCAGAACATTTATACGACTGGAAATTTATACGACTGACATTTGTACGACGGTAATTTAAGTATGCGTTCTACCGGACTTTTTGGACTTAAGTATGCGATCTACCCATGATAATAACCGTGACTTCATTTTTTTGATATAAAAAATAAAAAAAATAAAAGTAAACTATTTAAATATTTTGAAAATAATTTCAATTTGAAGAATTTTAAATTTTATCATGTATCACAGGGCATTAAAGGATTAACAGGTAGGTAAATGGTTATTGAATAGGTACAAGTGGTTAGGTTAGGTTAGGTTAGGTTAGGTCTGGAGATTAATGAGAAAAAACTCGTAAGATTTGTTCTCCGATTTTTTAAATGACATTCGTTCTACAGGGTGTCCCGTAAGTCTGGACCCATAGGGAAAAATAATAAAATTACAAAATAGTCCAAAAATTTATTACATAATCTGTTCAAAGTGTCCGCCGTTGTGTCGCACACATAGTTGAAGACGCAATCTCCACTGCGACAGCACTTTCTGAAACACAGTCGCAGAAATTTCTTGACACGCCTCCACAATGCGTGCTTTAAGGTGGAAAATGTTCTGAAGTTTGACCTCGTACACTTTGGCTTTCAAGTGGCCCCACAAATAAAACTCCAGCGGAGTAAGATCATAATAAAAAAATAATAAAAATAATAATAAAAATAATAAAAAAATATATTATAAATAAATTTTTGGACTATTTTGTAATGTTATTATTTTTCCCTATGGGTCCAGACTTACGGGACACCCTGTATATAGCGCTAGTTACATTTTCTCTTAAATTGATAAGCTGAAATCTACAGTAGTTTCAATTATGCATTTAATTATTGTAATATGTAATTTCATAATTTGTGATAATTTGTATTTTAACTTACCTAGTTTCAAATTAAATTTTATTAACTGATCATGAATTTTTGCGTGTAACGTATAAATTACCGTCGTACAAATGCTTGGCGTATAAATTTCCAGTCGTATAAATGTTCTGGCGTACAAATGCTGGCGTATAAATTTCCGTCGTACAAATTGGCGTACAAATTTCCGGGTTTCCATTTATCCACCAACCACTTTCTTTATTGTGTAGAAGGATGAACAGCTGAGTTTTGCTGCGCGCCAGCTGCCGTCAGCGGGTCTCGAACCCGGGGCCGATGGATTTGTAGTCAGCGAATATATATTATATATAATATATAATATATATATATATATATATATATATATATATATATATACTGTATATATATATATATATACTTTACTTTTCAACCTTTCAAATGTTCCGTGCGATGATTCCTCATTTCACGAAGGTCAAGCTTGTCGCCCTCCTCATACTGATCATTGTACACTTAATCGTGATTATGACACCGAGTTAACCGTAATTTGCTGAGGTGTATACATCTGCGGTTCGTCTTCCGCCCAGCCTAACAAACCACTCCGTTGTATATTATACTGTAATAAAATAATACTGTGTGTGATAGCGCGCGAGGTGGGAAGGCGGTCAGTGGTGGCGGGCAGCAGCGGCTGCAGTACCCAACAGCGGGGTGTATATTGAAATTACGAAAAAGTATGGTTGTTAGATTTAAATTGCTTAAAATGGGTAGAGTTGGTAGTCGTGGACAGAGGAACACAAGGAGCCGGCTACCCATAAGGGAGTCAGTCTTGAGGCAGGCGCGATACGCGTAAGTTTAGAGCCATGTGATCTTAAAAATGGTTTTGTGTCCCTCTCCGACCTAAATTATTATAATAGAAATTTCATACTCGCATACCCCTAACTTAACTAAACCATTTTCGAAATAATAAACGTTCACAAGTGTTAAAAAAGAGTGTTAATGAACCCCCCCTTCCCCCTTTATTAGGCTAACGGTTTTCTACTAGCTCGGCTACCTACCACGCGTTATAAAGTATTGTGGAAATGAGTAAAGAGAAGTGCAAAAGAGCAGAAATTAGAGTAAATAATGAAGTATAATAAACAATAAAACGTATTCACTACATCTGGTGGCGAGCGGTGGTCTTACATCATATTTTGTGAGGCTTACCCACGTGACTTAGTATTTTGATTAAAATTCTTCAAACCCGGTATATGGCAAATAGCGTTAATGAATATTTTATTTCGATTATTAAAATATCTAAATGCAAAGTTTATCCCGTTTGCAGGCAAATTTCGAAATTCATTCCTTAAAATTTCATTGTAAATATAAATTCAAGATGGCGCATCGCCTTCGCATCCTGATAGCGTCCCTGACAAACTTCGCGCCTAAAAATTTAATTTGTTTTTTTCTTTCTTTTCGTGAGAGTTCGTTGGATTCTGATGTTCGTTTGATTCTGAAATGTTCCCTTTGTTCCATTTTTCATCGTCCAGTTCCGTTGCTTTTCGTTTGTCCGACTCAATATTGCGAGTCATTATTACGTTAAATTTCGTTCATTCGGTTGGAGAGGATATAGTTTTGAAAATTATCGTGCTGCCTGAAGACTCAATTTTTCTTTTTTTTTCATCTCTTCCACTGTATGCCTGTTTCAGCTTACCTTTTTCCTTAAAATTTTTGGAATTAGTAGTAATTGTGATATAAAAATAGCGATTAATATAGAAAAAATTTGTACGTAAGTAAATTGTTAGTTTAAATATAGTGATACACATTTTATATGGTCCCTTCAAAATGTTTTAGCGAAAATTTGAGAGAAATTTTCTGGGTTTCATTAGCAGATTTTTGATTATATTTCGATTGCCTGTATATAATAATAGGATTATTTTGTTTATATAGATTTACGGGCTTTTTGCTTCGCGCTATATAGGTTAAGTTACAGTTAATTGACAGTCGAAAGGTAATCTTAAACATATTAAATTTGTCAGATTATAAGTCGCCGTATAGGATTGTGTAAAATTTCAAAATAAGCAGAATTCGTTTAACTGAAATAGAGAAATTGTGTTGTGAAATTTCTATAAGTTTTTTTGGATTTTTTATATACTCATTAATTATATACTTACTTATTAACTAATACGTATTTATTAGTTATATATATAATTACATATATTTATATACTCATAAACTTTGGTAGGTAAGCTGATTATCTTTTTTTTCTCCTCTCTGTTCCTTTCGTTCATTTCACGACAATTCCGACATATTTGGTAAAATGGCTATTGTATTGTAAAGAGGGATTTCTTGTAGGCCTATCGTAAAATATTGTTCGGAGATTAACCGTTACTACGGTATGTCTATTGAGTAGTAAATTCTTAGTTATTTAACAAAATTTTAATTGGTTTAACATAAATAATAATAGGATTTTCTTTAATAAGCACAAATGTTATGCATAAATTCTAAATGTTCTTTCCGCGCATACATGAATTTATTAATTATAGGCCTAAAAGCGGCAGTAAATTTTATTTTTATTTTGGGAACCTATGTGAGTTAAGCTATACATATTTTACTAAATCTCGATATTATAATTTTTTTTTGAATTACAGAAATTTGTGTAGAAATTCTTTTCATATATTTTCTTTACGTTTTATAAATTCATTCAATAATCAATTTTATTGGTACAGGTAGGCCGATTTTTATTTTTCTTTCCAGTTCAATGACAATGGTAAAATTTTTAGTTCAAATTTAGATTGTATTCTAAAAAGGATGTTTTAATTTGATATTTTAATTTGGGTATTAGAAATGAAAAATGTCTTTTTTTAGTTCGAGCGTTTGCATGGAAAATATTACGAAATTATGTTAGGATATAATGCAGTTTCATTCGGTTAGGGATATTTGTATAGAGGTTCGCTTACAAACAAAGCGACCGCTCTTAATTATGCAGTGTTTTTTGTTTACAGTGGTGCGTGTATTTGTGAGTGCATATTATCTATTCTTATTTAGTATAATTATGCAAATTTTAGTTTCACTTGGAACGATAAATTACTGAGATTTTTGTGATTTGCAAACCATACTGGGGTTTCTGTTGAAGGAGAGAGTTGTATCTCAGATGTAATTTGCTAATTGCGAGTTCAATTCGTATGAAATTTAACGTTTCAGGTTGGAATTACTGTATTAAAATGATTTTTGGTAGTAATATTTAAATTTTTTTTACTTTTTAATAACTGTTTTGGAAAATTATTATTGTTTAAACCTTCAGTCGGGTTAACTATGCATTTGAAACATTGACTCAAGTGTACACTCGGAAATGGAGCCTTCTAGATAGCCAGTAACGTTTTTGTGGCGTCTTTGTGTGCTCCTCCTCAAAGCAAGAGGGTTCATGATTGTCAGAGAATGGATGACATGAAGTTTCTGGGGTTCATTTTTGTCTTTTGTATTTAGAGGTATTGAGGTGATTTCTGACGATAGTTTGAACAATAATATTCTTAAATTATACTAACAGTTACTATGTATGGGCGCTTTTATATTTATACTGTACAATTTTGTTTAGCGTTTTATGACTTTTTTTATCTTCTCTGCTGTAACTGCCATAAGTGACCTTATTGGTAGCTAGATTTGATTAAGTTTTTGCGAAATTTTTTATATTTTTTCCGTGAATTTGGCCAGAGCAAATGTGTAGTTAGTATTTCGAAGTGAACTGTCGAGAAAATTCGATAAATTAAATATGAAATGATAAGCAGTACGTACAGAAACGTTTCGAATAAACTTTTTTTTTCAAAATTCAAAGGCTCAGTTTGGGGTCAACCAAGTTGAATCCGAGTTCCATCAAGTGAGTTTAGTCGACCGGATAGGTGATCGATCACCAATGAGAGAGAGAGAAGAGAAACCAAATGGCGCATGGACTTGGCGCAGGATGGTTTCGGAAGAGAAGAGAAGAGACAGAAGAGAGGAACCGAATGCGCATGGACTTGGCGCAGGACAGTTTCGGAAGAGAAGAGAAATTTACGTGTGCAGGGTCTTGGCACACGAAAGTTTCGATCGAAGATGGTCTACTGGTATTTTTCGGGCAGTAGCTGGTCACGCTGCTCGAATGCTTCGCTAAATATGTGTCACAGCGCGCGGTAGACAAGCCACGAGAGCTTGAACGGGTGCCTACGACTGTACTGTCCATACAGACATACAGTAGGTTCGTTGGGAAACGGCCTACGGCGGAGTCATCGTTTGATTGTTGCCAGTAGAAGAGTCTTTCAGCTGGACGTAGGAAGAGCAGCGTTCACCGACAAAAGTGGAGATGAGACAAGGCGAGTTTCTTCATCGACTTCTAGAATTGCAAATTCCGTCCAATTCCAGCGCGTGGTCCCGCTTTCAGATATCTCCCCCCTGATCCTTTTAGAATTGGACGTCTCTTGTTTTTTTTTTCGCCATTGGAGAGAGAGCGGAACCATTATAGCGTGCTGCCCTGTTGCATGTTGATTGATGCAATCCCTTGCATTCTAGCGAAGTGAGCAGGAGAGCTGCGATTGAAAATTGAAGTCCGTTGTCAGCGTGCGGAGTGTCATCTAAACAACGTCCAGCAAATAAATGTACTGATTATTATGGCAATTGTTGTGTTTTTCGTGAAATAGTATGTGCGCTCTTGGTCAGTATTTTATGTAAACTTTTTCTTATTTTTTTTCTATGTTGCCCTGATAGTAACTGTATAACTATACAAATAATTGTTTCAAATGTAAAGCGATCGTTGATGAGAAATCGCGGGAATAGATTGTGAACTTAGGATTTGTGTAGCCACTGTAAGAAAATTTTCTGTTATTTTTTTTTTGGCATGTATAGATTAGTTACAGGTTGTAATTTAATTATTAGAGTGAAATGTTATTTTATGCAAATGTGAAAATTATAAAGTTTTCGGTTTTATATGATAAAAAAATGTGTGGAATTTGTCAAATCTATTATTTCTTGTCTATTTCTAAACTTTGAATTTGTTAAAGAAAAAAAAAAAAAAAAAATTGCAAAATATATAAATTTGTTGAATAAAATTATGAAATTTGTAAAACGATATTAATAAGTTTTACTAATGGAAAAACTTATTTTCAAGGGGGTGATGCGAGTGTAGTAATGCTTAGTTAAGAATATTAATTTCTGTTTAATTAAATAAGATAATGTTTAATGTAAATCATTTACTAATGATTATGAAATTACGAAAAAGTATGGTTGTTAGATTTAAATTGCTTAAAATGGGTAGAGTTGGTAGTCGTGGACAGAGGAACACAAGGAGCCGGCTACCCATAAGGGAGTCAGTCTTGAGGCAGGCGCGATACGCGTAAGATTTGGAGCCATGTGATTTTAAAAACTAATTGTTTTCTGTCCCTCTCCGACCTAAATTATTATAAGAGAAATTTCATACTCGCATACCCCTAACTTAACTAAACCATTTTCGGACTTAATAAAACGTTCATAAGTGTTAAAAAAGAGTGTTAATGAACCCCCCTCCCCCTTTATTAGGCTAACGGTTTTCTACTAGCTCGGCTACTTACCACGCGTTATAAAGTATTGTGGAAATGAGTAAAGAGAAGTGCAATAAAGAGCAGAAATTAGAGTAAATAATGAAGTATAATAAACAATAAAACGTATTCACTACAATATATACTTTACTTTTCAACCTTTCAAATGTTCCGTGCGATGATTCCTCATTTCACGAAGGTCAAGCTTGTCGCCCCTCCTCATACTGATCATTGTACACTTAATCGTGATTATGACACCGAGTTAACCGTAATTTGCTGCGGTGTATACATCTGCGGTTCGTCTTCGCCAGCCTAACAAACCACTCCGTTGTATATTATACTGTAATAAAATAATACTGTGTGTGATAGCGCGCGAGGTGGGAAGGCGGTCAGTGGTGGCGGGCAGCAGCGGCTGCAGTACCCAACAGCGGGGTGTATATTCAATTATCCGCGATCAGGGACGGCCCTCAATCACGGATAACCGAGTATATATATATATATATATAATATATTATATATATATATATATATATATTATATATATAATATATATATATATATATATATATATATATATATATATATATATATATATATATATATATATATATATATATATTATATATTATATATATATATATATATAATATATATATATATATATAATATATATATTTTCTTAGAAAATGTCCCGTGAGAAACTTTTATGTTGCACACAGACCGTGCATGGAACAAGAACGCTTCTGGGAAAATTCTCAGGAAACCATTTTGAGTTCTATCCCATAATTAAATGGGCGTGTTAAGTGCCTGGAAAAGTGGACGCTCAATTTCCCAGTTGAAGTTTAAGTTTTGGTTTTTGACTCTAGAAATACCAAAATACCAAAATATCAAATACCAAATACAAACTACAAATTCCGTCAATTTCCATATTTTTAGGGTCGACCTGAAACACCAACTGTACAATAGGGCGGAGTGAAAAACTCATTTTTCGAATTTTCAAATTGGCTAGTGTGGAAAATGTGTGGAGTAGTGAGTAAATAAGCTGTATAAATTTACAATCATAACATTAATATCTTCAGGTGCCACAATGACCTTCAATATTGAAAAAAAATTGAAAAAAGCAGATTTTAACCAAATTACAGAAGAGTCCACGATGCACAATAGACAAGAATTTATTCACACTTGTATAAAATAGCTCAGTCAACCTTTAAAAAAAGTTTCTATTCTCTAAAAACAGTTTTCTATAGTCAGCTCACTCAGCTGTCACGTGAGTACCTCGGTTCAGTGTAGCTGTCGCTCTCGTAGCAGGTGGGTGTTCTGTTGTTGGCGTTACTCAGATAGTCTAAACTATATTTCTTTATATTTTGCATTTCTGTATTGTGTTGCCCTAAGTTTGCCATGTACTATTAACTGAAATTAACGTATAATTGATATTAGCTCTTCTTTTTCAGATTTGTATACTTTCAAAATGCTCGAGTTTGTGCAAAATCAACCAGGGCCTCAACTGAGTGCCCCATGTTTGGTATGGGGGAAGATTTGTGGCACGGAATCTTCCTACATACGAAGGAGTTTTTAAATATTACTTGTTTGTAAGAAACGATTTGAAACAGAATACTAATAAAGATCCTTCAATATCTCAAATATTAGAACAAGTTGTTGATAAATTGAAAACAATTTGGGAAAGTGCTTCCGTCCCAATTCTGTCAGACAGGCGAATTGAAACAATGTTCAGAAGCTACCACGAAAAGTATCGTGTCATTATGAAGCCATACCAAAGCAGAAAAAATTCTGAAGCTTACAAAGCAAAGATTGATATGTTCAAAAAGAAGCACACACGAAACTTTTTGACATTGCAGCGTGCAAGTGCAAAGTACTAACACAATGTTCTTGTCCCAAAGAAAAAAACGGTTCCAAAGGAAGAAGTGACGTTCCTCTTAGATCAAAGGAGTGAAAGAAAAACTGTTTATTGATAGAGTAGATATTACACACTCAAAGAAAAAAGCATCTACGTTGCTAAGAAAGCAAAAAGAAGCTGTGAGGCTCACCAAAGAATCTTCACAGGAGAAATTGCAGGATACAAATGTTGAATTATCATCATCGACATCAAAGAGTGAAAGTGAATCTGGAGAAATATCAGACGATACATTTCCAGAGCCAGTTAGCTCGAAGAGAAAGCTCGAACAACCTGAAGAACAATTATTCAAGAAAAGGAAAACTACAAACATACCTTCAGTGGCTTACTGCTTGTGACAGGACTGCAGTTTCAGATCGAGCTGCAGCATTCATTTTAGTGCAGTATTGCAAGATATTGGAGAAGTTTCTATTGACAATACATCTGAAGTAGTGGATAGGAGTAAAATCAGAAGAGAAAGACAAAAGAAATCAGAAATTATGAAAGATCAAAATCAGGTCCCAATCAGAGGAATCTATTTTGATGGTCGAAAAGATTCTACACTCTTCCAAGAAAAAAAAGAGTCCAAAGTATATCAGAAGAAGGTAACAGAAGAACATATCACTTTAGTGAGAGAACCTGTTTCAGATTATTTGGGCCATTATTCTGTGAATTCCGGATCAGCTGAAGAAATATGTAAGGAATGTTTGAGTATATTGGAAATAATGACATGAACCTGGAAAACCTTGTTGCCATTGGATGCGATGGTGCAGCAGTCAACACTGGAGAAAAGGGAGGCGTTATAAGGCTTATAGAATGGAAGCTGAAGAAGCCAGTTCAATATTTAGTGTGCCAGCTCCATGCCAATGAATTGCCATTACGCCATTTAGTTGCAAAGCTGGATGGAAAAACATCTGGCCCCCGCGGATTCACCGGTCTATTGGCAGGGAATTAGAGAACTGTGAGAGTCTTCCTATTGTCGAGTTTGAAAGGATTGATGCTGAGGAACCAACTGTAGACTGTGAAGATCTTAGCACCGACCAAAAATATCTAATTGATATTCATCAGGCCATAACCAATGTTCCCTCTAAGGTGTGCGCGTGTGCGCGCGCACACGCGTTGTGAAACCCGCGCACACAGCAAAATAAAATGCGCACAGGCTCAAGCGTATCATGAGTCACGACAATAAATGAAGTAATTTAAAAAATATACCGTCACACAAAGTTAACTTTCACAGACAGAAAAACTTTGTTCCTATTTGGAAGGCAGGTTTCCTGAAAATGAAGTAAAAGAATGGTCTGCCTTTGATTGTTCGGCTATTTTACAGAAAGACTTTGACTTTCGCATTGAGCATGTTAAAGCTTTATACGCCAAATATGCAGATTTTCTTGGCGAAAGTTCTACCATAATCGAACAGTACAATGATTTTAAATTTGTTGTGTGCGAGAAAATAAAAAGTAAGCTGGTTAAAAACTTTGATGATATGGTGACATTCGTCCTACAAAATGAACAATTTTGGTGACCTTGCTAAGTTGATGGATATTGGGGGAACTTTCCTAGCATCTAGTGTGGACTGTGAGCGTGGCTTCAGTTTAATGAATTCTATAAAGAACAAATTAAGAAACGCTTGAAAGAAAATCATTTGGACACGCTCATGCGAATTAAAAGTTATCTGAATGTATTAATCTTCATAGAGTTTATTTGGAATGGGCAAATGCTAAAGATCGTAGGAAGAAATCATAATCATACTTAAATGAAAGGCACTTTCATTTAATGTTATTTTGATTATATTTTATTTTATTGAATTTTATTATTTTTTTATTTTATTCCTATTTTGTGAATGGATAAAATCATGTATTAATCTTGATAGTCTATTTTAATTGCTTAAATGCTAAAAATTGTTTTGAGAAATGATAACTAAAATACTGTAGTCATTTTCAATTAATGTTATTTCTATTTTATTTCTTTATTTTGTTGAATTTTATTTTATTATTTTTTATTTTCTTCATATTTTTAGAATGGATAAAATGTTTTCTTTTTTAAGAATATATAATACTGTAAACAGTTTTTTAATATCCATTTAATAGTACCGTAATGATCAAGCTATCACCTTATGGAAATAATATTTATTAAGTATTTAATATTTATGTATATTTCATTTTGAAGATAATTACGCTCAGAAAAGTTTGCACAATTTTTCACCATGAATCTAAATGTATGCACAACGAAACTTTCTTGCGCACACGGACTAAAAAAAATTAGAGGGAACATTGGCCATAACAAAGGGATATTGCTCTCCAGATCTTGCTCATCGTAGTCCAGGCAAAATGGCACATTCACGATGGCTGACTACAGCAAATCGTTTGCTTCGTCTATACGTTTCAACTGTAAGTCCATCTGAGAACCTCATGAACATTGCTTCTTTTATAATGAAGGTCTACATCCCAATGTGGTTTTCTATTAAGCAAAGTACGCCTTTTGTCAATGGCTCAAAACATGTTTTCAAAACTATTGAACTAACAAGAACACTGAATGACGAAGTAAAGGATATTGTAAACCCTGTCATACAAAGAAATGCATTTTTTGCAAATCCAGAAAATATTCTAGCATCAATGATTCATGATGACCGCAGCGCCATAAGAGAATTAGCGTGGAGGCGAATAAAGAAAGCAAGGCAAACAAACAAGGAAAAGTTGTGAGGCGTTTCACAGTACCTGTTATTCAATTTGAAGCTACTGATTATACTGATTTAATTAATTGGCAAAAATGCATTGTCACTGAACCACCTGTGACAAGACACCTGACAGAAAATGAGATTGAAGAATTCATAGAAAACAAGATACCCCTCCATTCGAGAAATTCCCTTGTCATACACAAGTAGTAGAAAGAATGGTAAAATTAGTGACTGAAGCATCATCAAAAGTATTTGGATTGAACGCGCGAGATGGCTTCATAAGATCAACACTTCAGTCACGTAAAAAATGCCATCATTCGAAAGTAAAGCTGAATATAAAGTTTAAATAAAACGTTAATAGAAAAAAACATGCGCAAGGATGGGTGGTTGGGAGGGCATGGGTGGAGCTCGACACGCAGCCACCTCCTCGTGGTGAGTTTCTGGATTATTTAGATCATTAATCAAAGAACATTGATCTAAATAAACTAAGAGCTGCGTATTCAGTAACTATTTTGGTAATTGGAACACTTAATATATAATAATAACAAGTAAGTTTCAGTTATTGTACTAATGCAGAACATAAGAAATCATTATACAGGGTGTCCCGTAAGTCTGGACCCATAGGAAAAATAATAAATTACAAAAGTCCAAAAATTTATTTATAATATATTTTTTTATTATTTTTATTATTATTTTTATTATTTTTTTATTATGATCTTACTCAGCTGGAGTTTTATTTGTGGGGCCACTTGAAAGCCAAAGTGTACGAGGTCAAACTTCAGAACATTTTCCACCTTAAAGCACGCATTGTGGAGGCGTGTCAAGAAATTTCTGCGACTGTGATTCAGAAAGTGCTGTCGCAGTGGAGATTGCGTCTTCAACTATGTGTGCGACACAACGGCGGACACTTTGAACAGATTATGTAATAAATTTTTGGACTATTTTGTAATTTTATTATTTTTCCCTATGGGTCCAGACTTACGGGACACCCTGTATTTAACTTTATTCGACGGCTTTGTGGCACCTGAAGATATAATTTCGCAGGACTAATATTTATGCACAGTCATTATCTATAGCACCCACATATTTTCCGCACTAGCCATATTTGAATTTCGAAAAGAAGTTTAAAAACCTCATTTTCGATCCGCCCTACAGTGTACAATAGTTACCCCTTTTTCTTTGATATATTCAATCCGACTTGAATGCAACGCGTTTCTTGCTTGTATTGAGGTTCTAAGTATAGTGGGGCTAGGCTGCTTTAAGCCCTAGATCCTGTCTCAACGCTGGATCCTATTTGCTTTGCAGATAGCTGGTGAAGGAAGCTATATTTTGGGGCCTCTTTGCGAGTGACCCATTGCCTACGTCGGGCTAACATCATGAAAAGAAAAAAACTATAGTGTTTGTCATTTACCATTACTTATTCGGACTATAGTGAATTTAATTTTCCTAGAAGAGTTCCTTGTTCCATACACAGTCTGTATGCAACATAATATTTCTCAGGGGACCATTCTGAGTTTTATCCTACACACACACACACACACATATATACTTAGTTACTTACTTACTTCGTAGCCCCCGGGTTCTCTTATGCGAACCCGGCGGCACTCAGGTATCCCGCTACCACCGTGGGACGGGTCCATAGGTCTCGTAGAGAGGTAATGTTGGAGTTGTGTCTTTGTTGAGAGAGAGTGTGGCAGTGTAAGAGTAGGTGTTCTGTGTCCTCAGGGTGGAGGTAGCATTTTTGACAGGTGGAGGTGTCAGCTAGGTGGAGTCTGTGTCTGTATTGTTGGAGGGAGGGGTGGTGGCCTGAACGGAGCCTGGCCAGAGTAACTCTTGTTTTCCTTGGGAGGGTTTGTTCGCTCTGATGGACTACAGGGGGAGTATCGTGAAGGACAGTGTTGTGTGGTTGGTCGAGTAGGTATTTCGGGTAAATTCTGTGTGGAGATGTTTAATGGGGTTGATGTTTAGGGGAGGAGGGGGGATATTGTTCAGTAGCTGCGAATAGTGAGCAGAGGAGTACGTTTTTTGTTGCGGGGTGGGGGATTGTGTAATGTGAGATGGTGACAGGGGTGGTCTGGGGCCAGTGCTCTGGAGAAGAATTGAGTCCCTGTCATGTTCATGTGGTGTTCGATGGGGAGTATTTTCGTATCTGCATGTAGATGTGGGATGGGTGTGGTTCGGAGGCAGCCAGTAATGCTTCTGAGACCTCTGTTTTGTGTGGTCTGTATCTTTTTCTGGTTTGTGTGGGAGATGGACGGGGACCAGGCGGGGGCAGCGTAAGTTAGGGTGTACATACAAACTGTTTGTATAGGATACTAAGGGATTCCTTCTGCTGACCGAATGTTGTGGAGGTGAGTGTTCTGAGAGCGTTGAGTTTTTTGTTGCTTTGGAGCAAATGTTTGATATGTGAGGGGAAAAGACATGTGTGTGTCTAGGGTGAGGCCGAGGATTGTTGGGGTTTTGTTTAGAGGTAGGGGATGTCCCATGAGGGTGACTCTCGGGTGTGCTTGGGATTCGTGGCGGTCTGAGGTTAAGAGGGTGATGGAGGATTTTTGAGGGGATGCTGACATCCTATTATTAGTCAGCCAGAGTTCCAGATTGGTAATGTACTGCTGGATCAGGCGTGTGGCGGGTGTTACGGTTATGGTGTTGTGCTGTTATGGTCAGGTCATCTGCATAGGAGGAAACGTGGACATGGGGGGAGAGAGTGTGTCTTTTGCTAACATTTACCAGTAGTATGGGTACATTAACCTCTACACACACACACACACACACACAACATATATATATATATTTTTTTTTTTTTTTGTATTGGGGCGTTTACCGCCATTTCCCGCTATATGGTAGCGGATATCATGGCGAGGCGGAATACGAGAAAGAGAAACGGAGACGGAGAAAAGGCACTAGAAAAGGGAGAACAGCGGACTACAGGTGAGAAGCCACCTAAAGCTCAGATAGGATGCGAGATTGGGAGAGGAAGAGGAAAAGACGGTCAAGCGAGAAGAGAGGGCTCTCAGCGAGCATAAGGCGTAAACGTTCGGGGAGGGGAAATCAGAAAGGAACGGAAAAGCGCGACGACGTACTGACGACAGGGTGGGGCATTCCACAAGGATGTGAGAGACGGTGAGGGGCGACTGGCAGGAGGCGCAACGAGGAGCCTCCTGCCGGAACATAAGATAGCCGTGCGTGAGGCGCGTATGGCCGATGCGAAGCCGCGCAAGGACGACCTCTTTGTGTCTGGAGCGGTGGAAAGAGGACATATATATATATATATATATTATATATATATATATATATATATATATATATATACTATATATATATATATACACACACTGTGTATATACTATACGTAGCTGAAAAATAATTAATAATAATAATAAATAATTTAAAATAAAATTAATATCCGATGACCCTGATTTTCTGACTCGTGTGCATGCAATTCATTTAATGTCACTAGTACGCATGCGGGGCGCAGAATTTCCATAAGAAAATGCCCCATTTTTCTTAATTCGTGGCAACAACCTCATGACTTTACGAGTATTTTTATATACATTTTCGATAAAATTGGCCGATTAGTTCCCATACAAGATCACAAGGAAGAGAAATTCCCTTTTATTAGACACACGTTTCATAAACAAGAGTAAGTATGGAAAAGGCTGTAAATGGTAAAAAGCCTCGTCAATACTTGCATTTCCCAAGAAATTGTATTTTTATAGGTATTGGAAAAATACAATGGGGTTATTATATATTTTAGAGAGAGAGAGAGAGAGAGAGAGAGAGAGAGAGAGAGAGAGAGAGAGAGAGAGAGTTACAAGGAGTTACAAGGAAAAGAAGTACCTCAAAAGGCCTTGCGGCCCATACCGATGATACCAATGGCAACGGGTGCCAGGGAAAATTTTGTAAAAGTTTATTTTTCTTTCAACTATCCTAGCAGTAGTAGAAAACTGGATAGAAAAGTAGAAGGCTCTCTCCCCACCCTCCGCTCCCTCCCTGCCAGAGGCAGGTACGGAAAAAGGTTGAAGAAAATACCTTGACCCTGGAAAAGTAGCCAAGGAAATTTTACAGGAAAGTGGAGAATATATAAATAGCTCTATATTTAGCTTGCTCACAGAGATACCGAGCAAGCGAACTCCTACAGAGTTTTCTGAGGTTTTAATCTTAAACTATGAGTGTGTTCAGTACTTTGTCTAGCTTATTTTTAAACAGATTTACACTTTGACTGGAAACAACCTCTGAGGGAAGTTGGTTCCAGATATTAACTATTTTATAGGAAAAGAAATTTCCGCAGACTGAGGTCCTAAATGTCTTTACACACTCAAATAGTGTGCAAGATTTCGTCTACCCTTTTCTTGAACTGATCCACAGAGGAACTGTTCACAACTTCCGAAGGTAACCTGTTCCATGTGTCACAGATCTTATACGTAAGTAATTCCCACACACACTAGTCCTAAACCGTTTCAAATCCAACTTCCAACCATTGTTGCGAGTTGGGTTATCATTTAAACTAAACATACTTGTAAAATCGACATCGTTGAACCCGCGTAAGAGCTTGAAAACCTCGATCAGTTGACCGCGCAGCCTCCGAGTTTCAAGCGAAAACAAGTTCAGGGCGCGTAACCGTCGATTGTAGCCCATATGCCTAACGGAAGGGATTAACTTTGTGGCCCTCGCCTGCACTCGCTCCAGCCTCACAATATCTTTCCTGAGGGTGGGCGACCAGAACTGCACAGCATACTCCAGGTGCGGCCGAACAAGGGAATTGTACAGTGAGAGCAATCTCCTTGTTCCGAAACTGAAATTGCCTCCTGATATAACCCAATAGTTTCTGGGCTTTCTTTTCCACCTCTACACACTGTTTCGTAAACTTAAGGTCGCTGCTAATTAGCACACCCAAGTCCTTTTCTAAATCAGTCACCTCGATATTACTACCCAACATCGAGTAGTCCGACTTGGGATTGGCGTAGCCAATGTGCATCACTTTGCATTTACCCAAGTTAAACGGCATTTGCCATTTTTCGGACCACTCTCCTATCCTACCTAGGTCCGCACGCAGTTCCTCGATCGCTTCGGGCGTCCTAACATTGGCCCCAAGCTTGGTATCATCAGCGAATTTCGCTATCCGACTGACGATGCCACCGTCGATATCATTTATGTAAATGATAAACAACAGTGGCCCCAAAACGGAACCCTGAGGAACCCCACTAGTGACCGAGGCCCAACCCGAACTAGCCCCTTTAATTACAACCCTCTGCCGCCTATTCCTCAGCCAGTTTTCAATCCACCTACCTATTTCCCCACCGATACCCAGCGCGCGCACTTTCGCCATTAGCCGGCGGTGAAGTACCTTATCAAAGGCTTTCTGAAAGTCGAGATAAAGTATATCAATCGCCCTACTCTTATCGTACTCACCCAACATTACGTGGAAAAACTCGAGCAAGTTGGTGAGACACGACCTATGCCGTCTAAACCCATGTTGGGAGTCCCCAAGCAGCTTGTAGGAATCCAAATGGTCAACGATCCTATCCGCTATTATCCCCTCTAATAATTTACCTACAACTGAAGTGAGACTAATGGGACGATAGTTCCCTTTCTTAAAGATAGGGGTCACGTTGGCTTCCCTCCAGTCACCAGGCACCTGACCCGTCTCCAACGATTTGTTGAAGACTGTAGCCAGGTGGGGAGCCACCTGGTCGCGCACCTCCCGCAACACTCTGGGGAGAAACTGGTCTGGCCCAGGAGCCTTAAACGCGCTCAGTTTGTCTATTCTATCGGCAACGACTGTCGCGGTACATCGAACATTATCCAGGCCAGCACCTTCGTGCCTCACACCTGGCTCGGGGATGATGCGGGTGTCCTCCCTGGTGAACACTCCCGCAAAGTACTCATTAAGCACATTGGCGATGTCCGCGTCCGAGGTCCGCAGAGAGTTACAAGGAGGAAAAGAAGTACCTCAAAAGGCCTTGCGGCCCATACCGAGGAGGTACCAATGGCAACGGGTGCCAGGGAAAATTTTGTAAAAGTTTATTTTTCTTTCAACTATCCTAGCAGTAGTAGAAAACTGGATAGAAAAGTAGAAGGCTCTCTCCCCACCCTCCGCTCCCTCCCTGCCAGAGGCAGGTACGGAAAAAGGTTGAAGAAAATACCTTGACCCTGGAAAAGTAGCCAAGGAAATTTTACAGGAAAGTGGACAATATATAAATAGCTCTATATTTACCTTGCTCACAGAGACACCGTGCAAGCGAACTCCTGCAGAGTTTTCTTATGTTTTAATCTTAAACTATCAACGTGTTAAAGTAATTCCCACATATACTAGTCCTAAATCGTTTCAAATCCAACTTCTAACCATTGTTGCGAGTTGGGTTATCATTTGAACTAAACATGCTTCTAAAATCGACATCTTTGAACCCGCGTCACGTAAGCGTCGATTGTAGCCCATATGCCTAACGAAAGGGATTAACTTTGTGGCATTTTTCGCCAGTTTCCAATCCACCTACCTACTTCCCCACCAATACCCAGCGCGCGCACTTCGGCCATTAGCCGGCGGTGAGGTACCTTATCAAAGGCCTTCTACTCAATCGCCCTACTCTTATCATACTCACTCAACATGACGTAGAAAAACTCGAGCATGATGGTGAGACACGACCTATGCCGTCTAAACCCATGTTGGAGTCCCCAAGTAGCTTGTAGGAATCCAAATGGTCAACAATCCTACTCGCTATTATCCCCCCTAAATATTTACCTACAACTGAAGTTAAATGGTGTTATTTATAGAGGTTCCAAGCCTCTCTTCCCACGCATGAGATAGCAGTAGCGTCCTAATCGTAACAGTAGAGAAAAAGACAATACTAAAAGTTTTTCTTTTTTTTTGCAGTCAGAGGAGGACATCCCTAACCTAAGCTAAAAGGACAGAGTGGGATGGGAAGGGGTCCTAGTAACCCACGGGGCAGGTTTGTACAACAGACTTCACCCGCCCTCCCGAAAGAGAGAGAACCTAAAGGAATTGGCAGCCAATTTCTCTAGAATCCCACGACTCGGGACCGGAGGGCTGTCACACCCCAAGTATAAAGTTTACAACACGCAGAAGGAACGTGCATAACCTTTATACCCCCTGCGGAGAGAGAGAGAGAGAGAGAGAGAGAGAGAGAGAGAGTTACAAGGAGTTACAAGGAAAAGAAGTACCTCAAAAGGCCTTGCGGCCCATACCGAGGAGGTACCAATGGCAACGGGTGCCAGGGAAAATTTTGTGAGTTTATTTTTCTTTCAACTATCCTAGCAGTAGTAGAAAACTGGATAGAAAAGTAGAAGGCTCTCTCCCACCCTCCGCTCCCTCCCTGCCAGAGGCAGGTACGGAAAAAGGTTGAAGAAAATACCTTGACCCTGGAAAAGTAGCCAAGGAAATTTTACAGGAAAGTGGAGAATATATAAATAGCCCTATATTTAGTTTGCTCACATGAGAGTATTCAGTACTTTGTCTAGCCTATTTTTAAACATATTTACACTTTGACTGGAAACAACCTCTGAGGGAAGTTGGTTCCAGATATTAACTATTTTATAGGAAAAGAAATTTCCGCAGACTGAGGTCCTAAATGTCTTTACACACTCAAATAGTGTGCAAGATTTCGTCTAACCTTTTCTTGAACTGATCCACAGAGGAACTGTTCACAACTTCCGAAGGAACCTGTTCCATGTGTCACAGATCTTATACGTAACGTAATTCCCACACACACTAGTCCTAAACCGTTTCAAATCCAACTTCCAACCATTGTTGCGAGTTGGGTTATCATTTAAACTAAACATACTTCTAAAATCGACATCGTTGAACCCTCGTAAGAGCTTGAAAACCTCGATCAGTTGACCGCGCAGCCTCCGAGTTTCAAGCGAAAACAAGTTCAGGGCGCGTAACCGTCGATTGTAGCCCATATGCCTAACGGAAGGGATTAACTTTGTGGCCCTCGCCTGCACTCGCTCCAGCACTCGCTCTCCAGAGAGAGAGAGAGAGAGAGAGAGAGAGAGAGAGAGAGAGAGAGAGAGAGATAATTTTTGGAAACTTCGTTGAAAAAAAAGCGTTAAAAAAATACTTTGCGAATCCTTTTTTCTTTCTTGATTTACCAGTTTCTACACCTCATCTAGCCTTAGTGTAGAAGTACATTCTTGTGTTAAAGTACTAAACTGTGCCACCACAGCTCCCAGCTTAATTTCCGAGGTGTCCGGATATATGCGAGAGTTTTATTGTTGATGAAAAGGCGTCATAAAATGTAGTAGTCTCGGGGGGATTGGTTTTCTAGGGCGTCAAAAAATGGTAATAAATGGCGTTTTCAGTTCCTCGGAACTACTTAAAGAATTCTTGGCCACTTCTTGCATTCGTCTCTAAGATTTTATTTATACTAATTTTAAGAACATGCAAATGGATGGTATATTATGCTTTGTGAAACTCTCCAATACCTTTATTAACGTCTGCCATTTGTAAAATAAAAATTATTCTCGAAATGTCAGATGTTGGGTTTGGATTTCAGTGAAACACTGAATCGACGCGAAATTAATTTTTTAAAGAATGAAAGAATTGTAGCTTAGTAAAAAAAAAAAAAAAAAATTGTAGTTTCATAAAAAAAAAAAAAAATAATATTCAATAATTTTGTGAGGACTAAAAATCTGTCATGAATTGAACATTCACAACAAATAACATTTTAAGAACAATTCTTTTTATGGTTGTACCGATCATATACAATTGTGCGAAAAAGTTCCTTATGAATCCTTATGAAATTTAGTTATGCTTTTGTTTTTCCAAACTTAGTTTACTAATTCAGTTTTTGTTATCGTTAACAATATCTTCAGTTGTCCATAAATATTTACATATTCTCTTTGCACACGTTTAAGTACAACATTAAAATCCATTGTACAGGGTGTCCACAATGGCTTGTCACCCCAGTAAAATACTAACTGATTTTCGTTTTTTTTCAGACCCACTTGAAATGTGTGGTAGCAGCAACGATACGATTGAACAACGCAACCTCGGTCATTGAGCGACCACGTAATGGCAAAACTATTGAAAATATTCGTGCATACTTCCAGGACTGATTCAATCGTGCAGCTCCGTTTTGGAGCTTTGTCCACCATAGGCAAAGGCAAAGAGCTGTCTCAGGTTCTTAATTCCCAAACGGCGGCGATGATCATTATCGCTTATTCCCGTGCAAGGAAAAAAATATTTAAAAAATAAATAAATAAAAAAAAATAGGAACAAATAGGACTTCATAAATAAATAAAAATAGGAAAAAATAGGACTTCATATGAAGCGACCCAGCCGCCTGACAAGAAGCTTCATATGAAGCGACCCAGCCGCCTGACAAGAAGCTTCATATAAAGCGAACCGCCCTTTGGGGGACAAAGATAGAAGCATTGCTTTGCATAGTGATGGAATGCCTGTTAAGAAGATTGTTGAACAACTTACCGTGCCTTTTACCTAACTAAAAAAAAACCCACAAATACTGTTACAATAAAGGAAACAAAATTGATGTGGAACATTACTTCTAGTAACTTTGTTACTACTGTAGAAGTAAGGTTTCACATCAATTTTATTTCCTTCACTGAAACAGTATTTTGTGGGGAGTATTTTTAAGTCAAATGCGCGACATTAGGACCGGTGGGCGACCATTGGGAACTATACCCTACTATCAATCAGCTCCACGAATTTTGTGAAGAAGAATGGGCCAAAATCTCTCCTGGGAAGCGAAAGAAGCTGGTAGAGAAATATCTCAATTGTGTGATTGAAGTTATTCAAGCTAACGGCAGTCATTTATCATCCGTACTTAAAAATTTGTTCGCAATTCATTTCACATTTTTTTCCTTTACGTGTTGCATTTTAAGTTACGTTATTCATTTTATGGTTAGGTCTGATACATCTATTGTTGTCCAAAATTATTTTAGAGTTTTCTTTTAACTGTCACTAATTCTTTAATCAAAATACAATTTTTCATTACGGTTTCAAGTGTACTTAAACTTTTGCGCACAATCGTATTTTGAAAAATATACAACTCTATATCCGACTGACAAACCCCCCTCCCCCCGCCACACACACACACCACATTAATATACATAATTTCTTTTTAAAGAATAACCACTGAAAATTTCTCAAGAGAATATTTTAATTAAAAGCTAAACTGGAAAATATTTTTCCGTCCAATACTCAAAGTTAAGTTTGGTTATTTTGAAACCAACAACAACAACAACAACAACAACAACAACTAGTAATAATAATAATAATAATAATATTAATAATAATAATAATAATAATGACTGTACAAAGAAAAATTAAAAGTTAGCATTATTTTTGTTAATGATGATGAGAGTTATGTAACAATAAATAAATATTACTAATAAATATTACTAATACATATTACTAATAATATTAAAATATGAAAAGCTAATAATTAATTAATGAAACAAAACGCACTCCGACAGAAACAAATTGAATAAACTCGTCAAATATATATAGAAAATACAAAGAAATAATAGTGTAAAAAAATCTCAATTGTGTTTTACCGATTGTGAACCGAGTTGTTATTGTAAGTTTTACTGTAATTCACAACCCATAGTGACTTACAGTATATAGCAAAGTCACCCTTTATACTTTCCATTTTTTGGGTAGGATACTCCGTGGCCATGTCGCAACACCACTTCCCATTAGATCAGCGAAGTTGCGATATTGGGTCTGGTTAGTTGTTGGATGGGTGACCTCCTCCTGCGTTCAGATGATGTAGCGAGCATCACATGGGCTTAAAGAACCCCAAAACATCATCATGCTCATCCTTTTTTAGATCATTTTTATGTATAGGCACTGTGCCACCCCATTAAAAGTAATCATATATGATGTCTAATTTTGACGGTATACGGTTCATGAAGCGTGTATACGCCATTCACCGTATCACTGATAGGTGTCACTACACATCACAACAGCACGAAAAAGAATTTTATATATATATATATATATATATATATATATATATATATATATATATATATATATATATATATATATATATAGAGGGCGAGTCACGACGAACTGTCAAACTTTTTTTATTGTTTCAGGTCTTGAATCCATCCTGAAAGTACGTCCTACATGTTATGAAACACCCTCTATATATATATATATATATATATATATATATATATATATATATAATATATATACACAGTATTGTGCAAATTAATGTGAACAGGACAAAAAGTTAGAACTTTCAGTAAATAGCATATATTTTGAAGACTGGAACAAACCTTAATATTTCATATAGCTACCTTTAGCTTTACTAACGTCTTGAGCACACTTAGGCATAGAATGTACCAGTTTTTCACAGATTTTCCTTAAATCTTCATCATGAAACCAGAATTGGATGACAGACGCGATCAATTTTGCTTTAGTTGTACAGTCCAGTTTTTAAAGTCGAGTTTTGCATATGTCCCATAGATTTTCGATTGAGTTTAGATCTGGCGAGTTTCCCGGTCAGTCTTAACAGCTGATATTGTTCACCTTTAAGAACTCCTTAACACATTTTGACGCATAACATGGAGCCAGATCTTGTTGGAAAACCCCCTTTGGGAACAGTTTCTGCAGCTCTTGTTCTAGAATCTCAATATATCGCTTACTATTCATCATGCCTTCCACAAACACCAATGAGCCAGTTCATCGTGCAGAAAAACAACCCCAGAACATTTTCTATTCTTGGTGTTTCATAGTTTGGTTATTTTGGAACTGGTTGTTGTGTTCACCAGGTGAATGACATACATATCGATTTTGTTGACCTTGAACAGGAAAAATGACTCTCGTCTGAAAATAATACATTGTACCAATCTTTTGACCAACCAGCATATTTCTTGGCCCACGCATCGCGTAGCGTTTTGTTTTCATTATTGTTGTTAGCAATTGTTTTTCCTTAGGTTTCTCGGTTTTGCGTCCCACTACGTCTTACAGTTGATGATGATACCTGGATATTTAATGGTGCTAATTCCTGGTTAAGCATGTCACTAGTTTTTCCCAGATCCTACTTGTTCATTCGTATTAACTTTGCATCATCTCTGGGTGCTATTTTCCGTTTTCTTTCGCATTTGTCGTTCTTTGAAGATATTGAGCCTGTGCGTGGTTTGTTTCGTTTTAATAATCTTATTGACCGTTCCCACACTAACTTTGATTCTTTGATTGCACTGGCAATTTCTCTGTGTGAGCGATGTATGTTCATGCAAGGTGATTATTTTACTTCTTTTTCTTGGTATAATGTCCAAATTAAAACTCTCAGAGCACAGAAATTACACGTACTGACTCTGATGACTGACAAGAATAAACTAAATAAGGCAGAAACTAAATAAGGCAGAAACTGAATGACAAGCTAGACTTCAAAAGATGCTGCATTAGCCTTAAAAGATGTTGCAATAACGTTTCAGATTGTTGTTGTTGTTGTTGTTGTTTAGCCGATCAGCCCACCCTGATCGAGCAAGCCGGCGGCACGCAGGTAACCGATCGCCCTCTTCGGAGTGGACCAGAGGTTCAGCGCACTAGTGATGTTGTGTTGTGTTCGTTGTTGTGCTAGAGCGGTACAGTCTGTCATAATGTATTCAATTGTTTGTGGTGTGTCGTGGCACAGGTGGCAGGTGTCGTCTATGGAGTTGTCTAGTCTGTGTTTATATGTTAGTAAGTTGGGGTGATGTCCACATCGGAATCGTGCTAAGTTAACTCGATCCGATCTGCTCAGGCTGATCTCTGACCTGTTAATGGGTGGCGGCTTCGCACCTAGGACCGCATTCGGACCGAGTCGTGTCAGTGCTTTGTGGGTAGGTGTGTGTGTATGTGTTTTCTGTACTGTGTGATGTCTGTGGGGCGTGGTATGGAATGGAGTATTTGGTTATAATGTCTCTCTGGTGTTACCTTAATGGTGCGAGGTGTCGGTGCGTGATTGTACATGTAGTGGCAAGGGTGTTGTGGGTTAGTTGTCGCTGCTGCCATGAATTGTGTTCCCCTCATGTCTAAATGTTCCCTAACTTTCAGTATTTTTGTTTCTGTGTGCAGGTGTTCTATTGGTGTTGTTTGAGTGCATCCTGTAATGATACGAAGTGCGTTGTTTTGTATTGTCTGTAAGGTGTTTATGTGTGTGTTTGAGATAATGGGTGCCCAGCATGGGCTAGAATAGTCCATAACTGAGCGAATATATTGTCTGTATATGAGTGATGTTGTTTCCTGCTGGTGTCCAAAGTTTGTGCCTGTTAGTACCCTAAGCGTGTTAAGTCTTGACGTACATTTGTTTTTAATATCCTGAATGTGGTTTGCAAAAGATAATGATGTGTTGTATGTGACCCCAAGTATTTTGGTCCTGTGAGTGTGTGGAATGTTGATGTTGTTTAGTGTAAGCTGTGGAATTACCTGGTGTTCTTTTGTGTTGCTTGTAAGCAAGGTGATGGTTGATTTTGTGGGGGCTACTTTGAGTCTATTGTGTGTGAGCCAGTCTTGTATACTGTTTATGTATGTTTGTAGGTTATTTGTAGCGGTGTCGATGTTGTTGTGGGTGGATGTTAGAGTGATGTCATCTGCATATGATGATAATGTAAGCCTGTTATCTATGGGTGTTGGAATGTCATGCATGTATAAGTTGAAGAGTGTTGGTGAGAGAACAGAGCCTTGAGGGACCCCGTTCGGAAAAAGCTTGTTTTTGGATGACTTGCCATTAAATGTGACATGTGAGTATCTTCCTGAAAGATAGTTGCTCAGCCACCTTTTGGTGTTATTGTGCAGGTTTGTGTTGAGTATTTTGTTTATGAGAGGGAAGCGTGGGATAGCATCAAATGCTTTACTAATGTCTATTGTTGCTAATAGTGTACGTTGAGCTGGTCGTCTGGAGTTGATGCCATCCATGATGTGCTGCGTGAGGTTAGTGAGTAATGTCGTGGTTGAGTGGTGAGGTCTGAATCCATGTTGAGTAGGCGATAGTGGAATGTGTGGGTTGGTGATTTGTAAGATTAGTCTTTCTGTTACTTTGGAAGGTGTGCATAGTAAAGTAATGGGTCTATAGGAAGCTGGTTCTGTTGGATTTTTGTTTCGTTTGAGTAGTGTAATAATTTTACCTTGTTTCCATATGTCAGGAATAATACAGTGTTGGTATGAATATGTGCTGATATTTGTGAGAGCTAGTATTCCTTGTGGGCCCAAGTGTTTAAGGTGTATGTTAGATATGTTGTCTGGTCCAGTAGCCTTCGAATTCTTAATGTTTTTGATGATCTTAGTGGTCTGGTCTGTATTGAAGGGTGTAATGGTTGTGTCGAGTCTGTAGGTTTTCTTGTGTCTGGCTGTTTGTCTGTCTGCGTGTTTCTGGTTGTTGTCTCTGTTTACGTGACTTATCTTTGCGTAGTGATTAACTAGAATGTTAGCTTGTTGTGTGTATGTTGGGATATTATTTTGGCTGCGACAGATAGCCGCGTGTGAGGTGTGAATGCCGCTGTTAGAGTGGGTAATGCCGTTTATAGTCTTGTATAGCCTGGATGTATCTGTGGAGTGGTTTAATGTTGTTATGAATTCCCTAAATGTTTCTGTTTGTTTTTCTTTGAGTTTGTTGTTTATTTCTGTGTTGAGCTGTTGTATCTGCTGTTTTATGGCTTCTGTGTGTGGGGTTTGTGTGTTATATTTGAGGTTGTTACGTTGCCTTATAAGGTGGGCTATTTCTCTAGTGTAATTTGGGTTGTATTTCCTAATGTTGCCCTTCGGTATGTATTTGTTTGCATTATTGATGATCTGATTAAATGTCTTGAGTGTTGTATTGATGTTTATGATGGGTGTGCTGTTTAATGTGGTGAATTGTTCCTCAGTCTGTATTTTGAACTGTTCCCAATCAGCTTTCTTGTAATTTCTGTAAGTGTGCCTAAGGCTGTTGGGGCAGTGTGTAGAATGTGTTGTAATGATGATGGGCAGGTGGTCTGATGACAGTTGTTTTTCTGTTCTCCATTGTGTATGTGTTGTTAGTGAGGGGGAACAGAACGTTATGTCTGGGGAGGAGTTTGAGTATCCTGCTTGATGTGGTATGTGTGTATGTTCTTCTGTATTGTTAAGAATGAAGAGGCTGTTTAGTTGTGTGTTTCAGATGATACAGTAACGTAGTGTATACCATAAATAATTAAACTTATTCATAAAATTACATTTAAAAAGGATTTCATCGGGTTTTATCCATGAAAAACAATGAAAAATCATATTTTTGTTCCATGTTCACATTAATTTGCACAATACATTATATATATATATATATATATATATATTATACACTTCTCGTGAACATTTTATGCGGAGCAATATGAAAAGCTATTACGTGCTTTCGCTTTATACTTTTTGAAACTTGAGATTGTCGATTTTTTTGTTCGCTCTTTTTGTTGAAAAGTCGATTATTTCGAAGCGTTTCTTCGACTTGTTTCGGATTTCGAAAAATCATTCTTGCGGAATATTTATATATTGAAAATCTTCCGAAGGAATAATTTTGCGATCGTTTATATAAATTTAAAGAAGAGTCACAAGTTCATATTTCATGGTAATGTCGTTTTAGAAGCGTAGTTTAATCTTTAATTTTGTGCTTAAATAACATAATAAAGGAATTTCAAGTATTTTATATTCAAGATCAATAATAAAAAGCGCTTGTGAATAATATAATTTATTACATCGAATGAACTAAATTTGTTACAAAAATTCTTCGCCATAATTCTCTTCTTGCAAAAACTCAAATCCGAAATACGATGAAGAAATTTTTAAGAGAAAAATATCACGCGTACCAACTGTAAAAAAAAAAATAAAAGATAATACACTAAATTCCTTTATTATGCTATTTAAGAATAAAATTAAAAATAAACCATGTTTCTAAAACGACATTACCATGTAATAAAGTTATACAATTCGTCTTTACAAATCAAAGAACAATAAAATACTTATTTTAACGTAACGAACAACTTCAGAAAACTTTAATGTCGTTGACTGTTTAATTATTCAAATGTATTCAAATGTTTTATCTCGAACAAACGAACAGCAAAACAGATCCACCAAATCATCCTTCAGAGACCAGTGTCTCGCAAATGACCATCCATTATCATACATTTCCTTTGGTATAACTCAAATTAAATAACCCATCTGGCAAATCTCCCGATACAAGTTTCCTTATTAATATACCTCATAAAAAGACCACTCTCAGTGACGTATCATATAAATTACTAGCATAGCTAACTGGACCAGTACACATACAAAATATTTACGATCGTACTTTCGCAAATAATTTTTTTTTTAAAAGCACCACAATTGACATGACACAAACAAAATATTTAGATTATTAATATAGATTTTTTGGATCACCTGAAGATCAGGGCCCCCAGCCTTCTTTAGTTAGCCTTATAAGGCTAATATCAAGACCTAACCTAACCAATCGTTAGGTCAACTGTACGTCCTTCACGAGTGGTTAGGTTAAGTCGTGATATTTTTGTTAGTTAGCCTTATAAAGCTAACTAAAGAATGCTGGGGCCCTGATCTTCAGGTGATCCGATTTTTTTTTACTCTTTTATAATAACCTAGTTAAAAAAAGTAGCTTCATATCCATTTGAAAATTTATGTACGAGTATTATATCAAGTTTAGAATTAAGTAAAACTAGTCGAGTTGGAACATTTGAAGATCAGGGCCCCCAGCTTTCGTTAGTTAGCCTTATAAGGCTAACTAAAGAAGGCTGGGGTCCCTGATCTTCAGGTGATCCGTTGAGTTATGAAAAACCACTGATGATGGAAAAAAAATGTCCCAAAGACCAATGGCAAAAGTGAAATTGAGAAAAGGAAAACTAAAAACTGTTTTGAGTTTTGGTAGTAGGAAAAGACGGTGAGGAAAAGGCAGAGGCCTTTTCCTTACCAGTGTAACTCACTTCCATATTAACTATTGCGTTATTCTACCTGCAACAAAAAAAAAGTCCCAAAACAAGACCAATTTAAACATTTGTTTTAGTTCTAAGTATTACTTTTGTAAATTTAACTTAAAATAAATTTTTGTATGAGACCGGACTTATGGGACACCTTGTACATATAATGTGTGTGCGCGTGTGTGTGTGTGTGTGTGTGTGTGTGTGTGTGTGTGTTTTCACATTGTATACCGTTTTTCACACTTAAAAAAAAAATCTATTTTAGGGGGTTGGTATAATCACGTTTGTAATAAATGGTGCCTTCGAAAGCAGCTTGAATCTCGTATACACTAAAGCTGCGTTGTCTGAACTCGAACTGGAAAGACGAAGACGAGGTCATCCTAAAACTGAACCGAACGACGAGCAAACGTGAAAAAAAGAATATGGAAAAAAGATTCTTGCGTAAAGATGTGCAAATGAAGAGAAGTAAAAATAAACATAATTGAAATCCACTTTGGGAAGAAAGTGTTAACTAAGTTCGAAAGAAAATTTATTAAAAATAGATTATACAGAAAATTAATCGAGATTTCAATATTTTATTGACGGGAATATTTCTTTAGTTTATATTAAGGTTAAGTTAGATTGGGTTGAGTTGGACTAGGTTGGAATGGTTTCGGGTGGGTTGAGTTAAGTTGGGTTGAGATAAAATGGGTTAATTTCTTTTTAAAAGCGAAATAACCATACTTAAACAAGATGAAATTGAAAAAGCCAGTTAAGTGCGAAACTAGAGGCGAGTAGGACTTGAACCCGTGTCGCGTGGTTTTACGGTCACCGCTTTTACTGACGACGCCAACCAGAACCCCACTTACCCCCCCCCCCAAAAAAAAACCAAAAGGTTTATGCCAGGCCAATATTTACACTGTTTGAGCCGTCGATAAAACGAATTTACATCCTAAATTATTTTCATTTGTTAACTGAAATATTTATTTGTTAACAAATACAGAAAAAGATAATTACAAATATTATCGCATTAATAATAATAATAATAATAATAATCTATTTACTTGTTTATTTATCATTCTATTCATATACGTACCAGGAACATCCAATGAATATGATAAGAAATATATATAAACGTGAATCTGTAAATGATTTCCAATACAAGTAGAGCAGAGAACTGTCATTTGCAAGCAAATGTCGTCATATGATAAATCTGTTTATATAGTGCAGAGAATTGAGGTTATTTACAGCAAATTGAAAGAGACGAAAAAAATGTTAGTCTATCGGCTGAGGGGGTTCCTGTGTGCATTTTGGTGTGCCCCAAGTTTCTCTTTCAATTCCTTGAGGGGACCCCCTAAGATGAAAAAAAAAACAAAAACAGGGTAGACTTCTTGGATCATGGTAGCAACTTGGGAAATTACCATTTAATATGGCACCATATTCACCCATTACCGACATTGGGATATCACATTTTTTGTCAAGAAACATGGCAATATGGGGATCAAATAAAAACTTATTGTGGATGGACCGTCATGAAGTATTTCTGAATGGTATTTTTAGTGATAATCGCATATATCAAAGACTGATTAATGGAAACACAGATCACTTCGTTTATCATGTAAACAATGAATGTTACAAAACATACACTCTGAAGAAATCTCTGGAGAGAATTATTGAAAGGAGATCATCATCAAATCCCACAGAGTGCCTAGTTGTTCACAAACGTCAGGCTCTGATAATCCAGAAAGGTCTACAAGGTCAAAGACTAAGCCACGTGCACCTTCTAGTAGCTACAATGTTGACATGTATAGGAAAATATGTGTGGTTTGTGAACAAATAAAACTGAAGGATAACTGAAAAGTTTCGTATGTCTGAATGTGAGAGAGCAAAAAAATTTTTGCAAACTACAGTGTACTTTCAGAATGAGGCGCATATCCGTACGTGTGACCTTCAAGATACTGAATCTGTATTTGGTGCAGATTTGTTCTGTTAAAAACTGCATAAAGTCCTATTTTCTGAGGTATGAGAGAGCAGTACAGAAGGGATGTGAACAAAATGAACCACCACCAAAAATGTAGATAATGCTTTTACTAACAGAGAACTAAAGGTACTGCTTTGCAACTACTATGGTGACAGATTATGCATATCTCTCCCTCATGAGGCCATTAAATCTGCAATAGTGTTTCTCAACACATTTACTACTGCAGAGATGGCAGACACTCCGAAATCTTGATCCAATCATTGAATGTGCTAAAAACATCAGACAAGCTCTGTTGGCAGCAGATTTCCAGTTAGAAGACAAATTCTGTGATGCATATGACCCTGAAGAATCATGGAAGAGTATTGTTATACCAGAGCTGGGCATTTGCGGCATATTTTGCGGTACTGCGGTACTACCGCAAACCGCAAACCGGAACCGCATAACGCAGTACCGCAAAGGATCGCTGAAAGTACCGCAGTACCGCTACCGCATTCAAATTTCCGCGTACGCGGTTTGGTGCCGGTTTGGTAGTTTGGTAGTACCGCAGTACCGCAAAATATGCCGCAAATGCCCAGCTCTGTGTTATACCTCCGCCTTTATTGAAGTTTCTTGGAGCACTGTTCAAATTTGACCCCAGGCAATTCGATGGAAGTAGGCCAAGTGTTGGACTCAAAGATGAAAGTGACGAAGAGGAAGATGGGACATCAACTCTCTGAGAGAGAAAACAAAGAATAATAATTGCTCTCTACCAAATCATCTACTTCAGTCTACATAATGGACGGCAAAGAACACCTCTTCACATAATGAATGTTCAAGCAATACATGATACTTGTAAGAGCAGCACATTAATCAAGAGTTTAAACAACTTTGGGCTAACAATAAGTTATGATGAGCTTCGGCGATATCATAATGATACGACAAGTTTGATAGTGGAATCAGCGAAGGGAATGTTCCTTTGCCCAGCCATTTTGATCCAGATATTTCATCACAGGAGCTTTTGACAATTTCAACCATGAGGAATGTACTCTTTCCGGTATAGGAGGGTCATGGCACAGCGTCAGTGCTCTCGCAGGACAGGCCTCCCAAATGATGTTCAAAACCAAACAGCTGAGACTGCTGTTGTCCATGGGTCAAAAGTATTCAAACAAGGCCTCCAATGTCAAACACTGCAAGAGTATCTTAAACCAGCAAGGAAACCAGACCTATCAGAAAACTTTGCTGTGCTTGAGGAGTTATATTCTATGGAAAACACCTCCTATAATACTATCAAGAAGAGAGACGCTGCCTGGTCCCTGGGACAATTGGACTTGTCAGAAATAGAAAAAGGGTCAGTCATATCCACATATCAGCTGCAGTCAATGCCTTCATGGAGCGCATTCAATTCTCTTGTGCCTGAAGAAACAGTGCCAGAGAAAATAGATGGATTCATCCCATTAATTCCACACCCAGTGACATAATATACCACTGTTTATACAGCACTAAAGAACTTCCAGAATGTTCTGAGACAGTTGAAACAGGCTTATATGGCAATTATTTGTGATGAGGGTGTGTATCACATTGCAAGAGAAATAATGCTCCAGAAACCAATGGAATTTAAAGATCTTATCCTTTGCATTGGCTCCTTTCACAAGACCAAAATCGTGCTTGGTTTTGTGGGAAAGTATCTGCATGGAAGTGGTGCAGATGATATTTGGATCGAGAGTGGAGTATTTTGGGTGAATGTAGTTGAATCAGTGTTGAATGGATCAAATTATGTAAGATCTGTGAAGGGAATGTTTTTGCTGGCAGAGGCAATGGAGCGGTTGCAGTGGAGGGAGTTTTTCAATCTGCATGGTGTGTACAAAGGTACCAAGAAAAGCTTTCTTTGGTTCAAGACCTGAAAGAAAAAGTGGCACAGAAAAACAGAAAAAGTAGCCGGGGAAACCTGAAGGCCTTTACACAATGCTCAGATACACTTTTAAGACTTTGAAGAGTTCAAGGCTGAACAGAGAAATAAAAAGTGAAACCAATATCGACTGGGACAACTTCAGAAGGACCTGATCAGAGCAGATCGAGAAGGGAATTGGGAACTTCACCTTCATACTGTTCAAGCTATCCTTCCACTATTTGCTGTCTTTGACAGAACAAATTACTTGCGTTGATGCTCTCTGTATATTGAGAACATGAGGAACAGGGGGTTGTCGAGGGGTAACGTGGTATAACGGCGTTATACTTCCTAAAATTTCAGTGAAGTAGCGTTATACTACCTATTGTAGTAGCCATAGCCATAATTGTTTCTTATGTTCTTAATTTTATCATTCTAACTCTTTTTCCTTCAAATCTCATGTTTCTGAGCATCAACGGACCACCACTTCATCAGTTTCAAGCGAAAACCTACGTGACTTCATGGCTAAAAAGACACCGATCTGCAGATGATACGCGTTCCAGACAAGTTTCAAAGAAGGAAACAGACATTCGTTCTGTATGGAGCCTACTGTAGACTATATGTAACTGTAGTATCTACTATATCACTATGAAACTGCATTATACCGTATATGTACGACTGATACGAGTATATATATACAGTATATGTGTGTTTTATTCAAATTAAAAGTAACTAGAGCATGTACTGTATTTGTAGTTTTATTTACTAAATATATATTTTTTATTTTCGAATTAACTTTTACTATTTTTATACAGTAATTGTTCTATGAAACGCTCTATTAAAGTTTTGCCTGTAGCGTTACTAGGGATGAAAATAACCGAAGTGTAAAACCGGTTTTCACCGTCGCTATATTCTTAAAGCCAGTTTTTACCGGTTTTCACCGATGGGATTCTGTATGCTTTTTAGGGAGGTAAATGATCAAAATATTAAACAGAAATAAGGTTTTAATTGATTCAATCAAGTATGTGTAACATTTGAATTAAAAAGTTTATTATCGAACTTGATTTTTGAAATAACACGAGAAAACAAAGAGCATTAAGTGTCTGATCTGACATTCTTGATCGAATCTTTGTGACGAATAAACCAGCAGCTGAAAACACTCTCTCGGACTCTTCGCTGGTGGCTTTTATTGTAGGCAACGCCTCGTACATTCGATCCAAATTTTCGCTTCTATTCAAAGTAGCTTCAAAATATTTGAATTCATTGTTTACGTCAAAGGTCTCAGAAGAATCTTTCTTGGGTTTCATTTTCAGTTTGTTCATCTCACACATGTACTCGTTCATAAGTTGATCGTCATCATTTACTTCACGACCTGAGCTGCATTGTGAATCTTCGAGTTTCGAAGCAATTGATTGGACTTGGTCGTCTGTTTCTGAAATCTGGCAAGCTTCTGGAAAAAGCCTCTTAAATGTATGATCCGCATACTTCTTAAGTGCTTGTCTTGAAGGAAAGAGGAACGGTGCTGATGATTCATTTTTCAAGACCTCGGGAGTGTGGAGAAAACTCAGCAAGGCGACAGCTTCTTTTTGTCTTCTCGATGAGTAACGATCAATGAGACACTGACATAGCTCAAAAGCTAAAGGATTGTTTTTGTTTTCAAATTTATCCAAAATGAACTTCATGGAAGATTCAGCTTTGAGCAGATTTGCATCTTCGTTACAGAGTCCTTTCAAAACAATTTCCAGTGGACGAAGCGTGTCAAAGAGGCTCTTCAGAGCATTCCATTCTTCATCTGAAATCGTCTCTGTTGAGCGTATCACTCTGAGGGCCTTTGGAATGCAATTTTTGAGTTTCAAAAATCTTTCTATCATGGCCAAAAGACTGTTCCACCTCGTTCTACAGTCAAGGATAAGCTTCATTTCCTTTCCATTAAATTTATCTTTGACAAAATCCTGCAATCTCTCATTTTTCAAAGGAGACTTTCGAAATATGCGGCAGATTGTTCTCACCTTATTTATTACTTTTAAGTAATCTTCTCGAAGTTTTGGAAGAACAATTACTTCATCTATGTCGGACTCAAAAATTGTATCAGTGCATAAAATTTCACACTCATCTTCGCTTAACTCATGTGCAGAGTGTTTATCTTCTTCGATGGCTTCATCTTCAGGGGTAGGGTCACTTTCCCCTTCAACTGAATTTTCAGCAGTTTTTGAATACAAGATATCCGAAACCGCGAGATGTATAGCATGTGCAATGCATTGCTGGTGATCAGGTACTATTTCTCTTCCAAATTTGACCATTACTGAGGCACCGTCGGTGGTGCAACCCACGATATGCTTATCTAGGTTCAAACCAAAGTCTTCCAATCTTTTCCTAACGATTGCAATAATTTTGGTGCTATCGAGAGAACCATTTACTTTCATGAGACCAAGAGACTAATGTTGATTTTCATCATGAACATTAATATTAATATATCTTTGGTTTTGCAAAGATGTATACTCATCCATAGTTAATGAATAGCGGATTCCTTGTCTCACCTGATTCTTGAAGTAGTTAACCAATTCATGTTTCTTTTTCTCATAAAAACTAAGCACCATTTTTCTGACACCATTATGGGAAGCTAGATGAGGCTTGTCGTATTTTATCTTTCTTAGGCTTTCTTGAATGAATTCACTTTTAGCAATTGATTGGAAACTCAGTCCATCTACACACGCAAGTTTCGAAATTTCCTCTTCTATGGACTTTTTTTGCAGAAACTCTTCCACTGTTCTTTGTTTCTTCAATGGCTGATTAATCTGGTCGATGTTTATGCCATGAATATTTTTCATGTGGGATGATAAACTTGAAGTAGAACCTCCACAACACTTTAAAACTTTGCTTCTTCTTTATTCTTACGAGTGAAATGATACCAAGCATTTGATTTCTTTGACATGATGGAGTATTAAATCTTAGAATCTTAACTGATCAATGTGCACTCATCCACATAACATTCAAGACTGAAGCATCAATTATTTACACTTATAAACAAACAAAAAACGATACGAAACGATGCAAAACGTAATTACTATGTTTTTAAACGTTTGGAAATGTTTGTTTCATAGAAAATGGACCAAAGTGATCGGAGACTTGCGCAAAAATGTGAAAACCGGTTCTTATCGTCGGTTTCGGTGATGATTAAAAATTTTGATAACCGGTTAAAAACCGGTTTTTTAAAACGGGGTTCCATAAGCGTTACCCTTCCTAAAATTTTAAGACTACCCCACTGATGAGGAAGCTTCCAGATGTTGCCCCCAGATATTCACCAGTGTTTCCTTACTGGAAAGTTTGTTGTGAAAAGAACCCAAGGCCTGTTCAAAGCTGTTGGGGCGGATATGTGTTTGGAACAAACAATCAATCGCTCACAGAAAAGTAGTGCAGGTATCAATGGCACTTCTAGAAGAAAGCAATTTGTGGCACAATGGGAAATATGATAATATACCATGAGATGTTTGCAGTTAGCAACTTACAGAGGGAGCTAAGTGGGTCTAAACCAAACAACTTTGAGATGATAGTAAGCAAGGAATTCAACAAGGCTGAGACAGATGCAAATGAAAAGATGTTGGACAGTCTGACCACTTACATAGAGGCTCAGGAGAATCCTTTCAATGTCCTCTGAACACGAGAATCAAAGCTGCACAACATTCTAAACACAAGAAATCATGCCTGAAGAAGTAAGAACACAACTTCTTAGTCTGAAGGAAAGCAGCTCAAGAAAGTATGACATATTTCGCACAGAAAGATCTGTGCACAAGACAAATAGATTATGAGATTATGTGCCTATGCAAACTAGATAATATGCTCACTATTGATATGTATTTGTGTGTTGAGTTTGTATTGGGCTGATTATAGCATGTGAACATAAAGGCTGGACATTTTCAATTTTCATTTCCATTAATCTAAATGGATTATACACTGGTCAACACTCATTTTATTGCCAATCATATTAGTGATTTTGGGGTAACTTTGTGGTGCTGATTCCGAATATGACATCGGTTTTGCTAGATTGGCTCTAATTTATGAGATAATTGGTACCCCATTGAAACACGTAAAAATGCAAAAAATTTAATGTTCAGGCGGAGCCTACTTACAAATCGCATTGAAATTGTCTCAAATCATACAAAAGTAAACACATGAAATACATAATGGCATTTTATTCGGTCTCACCATCTAGAATGTTCCGGTAGTTTCCCATATGCACGCGTTATGGTTACGTTTCCTATTAATTGAGGGTATTCATTATCTCAAGAACTACTGTAGAGCCAAATCGGAAAAACTACTTTCATTTTGGAATTCAGCAACCCCAAAATACCCTAAATTCGTACGAATTTCCTTGGCAACGAGACAAAAAACTTTTTTTGTTGAGCTGTGTTATCAATACCTTTTACAAGCTAGAGATTGCTTTTATCACTGTTTTAAATCATTTTAAATAATTGTAACTATTTCTAATGTACCTATTCATACATAAAAAGTCCGGAGTTTTCATTTGATCCCCATATTGCCATGTTTCTTGACAAAAAATCTGATATCCCAATGTCGGTAATGTGTGAATATGGTGCCATGTTAAATGGCAATTTCCCAAGTTGCTACCATGATCCAGAAGTCTACCTTGGTTTTTTTTTCATCTTGGGGGGGTCCTCTACTGTACAAGAATTGAGAGAGAAACTTAGGGCACACCAAAATGCACACAGGACCCCTTTCGACCAAAGGACAATGGATAAAATTAAACGCAAAATACGATGATTTTCATAGTGGATGTTATGAGATAGCATAAAACACCTGGACGTGTAAACGGAGATTACATCTATTTGTATGTAGACCTAAGCTAGGATTGACTGTACAAGCATTTTCAAAGAGATACAGAATCTATAAAATATTAATGAGCTTGATACTTTACTAGAATTTGTATAGTATTAAATACCTTAACAATACGCAAAAATTCGGTGACTATACAGGACTAAAATTATCTGGTTTATAATTCGTATAGAGGGAGGAGGACAAAGGAAGTAGGTTGGAATGGAAATAGATGAGTAACAAAGATATTATAGTGTGTATGATTTCCTGAATTTATCCTTCACTCGTTTTCTGAAAGCTTTATAGCGTGTTTGATTCTTTCACTTCTCGATCGAAGCTGTTCTAGAGGTTAGGTACAATGGAACATAAATATCTAGTTGCATAATCTAGATTCTAGAGCAACGGTTTCCAACCTTTTTTGTTTCAAGGCACTCCAGTGCCATATATTCTTTCGCGACATCCCGTGGAAGATTTTTGTCTCCCGCAATTCAACATCCAGTTATCCGCCACTACCTCCCACCCACCCATAACACCACGTCACTTTGAATTGACCCTATATGGACCTATATTCCGTATGGACGTAATAAATCTCGAATGTTTTGCTTAATTTGAAACTCGCATATCTTCAGTAAGCTTCAAAGTTTCATTACTTATTTTTCTCATTTTCATGAAATTTCGGCCCCCTACCCCCCAGGAGGCATCTGTGACACCCTTGGGAGCCCCTGATCTTTACTATAATTTGTTTTTCTGATGTAGTATTTGTCTTGGGTGAAAACAATGCTGGGTTTTGGAAATTAATTTTTTTTTAATCAATGATTTCCGAACATTATGTTGGAACAAGTGCTATGCCTGATCACATTATACATTTTTCTAATTATTCTTTTTTGCATGACCACCAGTGACTAAATTAAATATTGTCATGCATTTTATTTTCATTATTATAATAATAATAATAATAATAATAATAATAATAATAATAATTTTTCTATTATTAATTCGAAATGAAAGACTAGTTCATCTTGAAAATGAAGTTGTTTCTTTAGAAATTTGGACTTTTAATTAAAATAGAAATTTTGATATTTTTCCTTACTAAAATAAAAATAATAAAATGTTGTTCTTATTATATTTTAAGGGTAAAAAAATGTTTTTCAGATTCTATAATTAGCTTTAAATTTATATATATATATATATATATATGAAATAGGATCCCTCCTAAGGAGACGTAATTTTACATTTAGGATAAAAACGAAGACGTAGAGCAAGAAAGTCATTATATTTGGCTGCAGCCGACGTTTCGGGCAACTCTACCCATTTTCAAGGCCTAATAAAATAAAATAAAAAGCTAAAATTAATGCATGACAAAAAAAAAAAAATATACGAATGTCAAAAACAAACTAATTCATAGCACAGAATAAAACCACTTAAAGAATAAAAATTAAAAAGCGTAAAATAAGCATAAGCCAAAAAAAAAATTAAAAATTATATACATGACAAATAACACATGATAAAAGTAAAACTTTAAAACTAAAAACATTCAAACAAATTAGTTAAAAACTTCACTAATAAAAAGTTAAATGAAAAAACGCAAAAGTGCACGAAACATACCATGCTCACTTGACATCCTCAAACAACTGAGGCGAAAAGGAGACAGGGTCAAGGGGAAAAACAGAAAAATTTAGTTGGTAGGCATTCTAATTAATATAAAGGGGGTAACAGCTAGAATCAATATTTAAGCTGGAGTTCAGAAATTTAATGCACAAAGATTCATAAATACGGAGAGAGGACGGACATTTTAATGATTTAAGAATTTTAAAGTTATTAACGGAAATATCAACTTTACACTTAACAGAATGATTTCTAATGGCAGACTGTTCCTTTTTAGATAAAACTTTCCCTGTCCTATGGCTAATACCCATATGGGAGCAAAATCTTGCCTGCAAAGAACGAACTGTGCTGCCAACGTAGTTCCCCTGGGAACACCCAGGGCAGGTAAACAAATAAACGACAGAACAGTTCATCGCAGGGGGGATTTTGTCCTTACAACGGAAAAAACATTCAAGGGTATTATTATTCACAAAAGCAACCTTAAAATCAGTGTGAAAATAAAATTTCCTCACCACACTCAACAATTGCTTTTTCACAAAAGTGTTAAATTGGTAGAGGTCAGGTAAAACAAGATATTTACAATTCTTAGGAACATCATACGTTGGGATAAGTTTGGGGGAATAAACATTATTAAGTAATTTACCAATAATACCTTGTACAAGAACCCGTGGAAAACCATTATTTGCTCAAACTTTGCTCTGCTTCATAATGAGTTTGAATTCCTTACTGATTTTTTCTTTAAAAATGGTTTTCCACGGGTTCTTGTACAAGGTATTATTGGTAAATTACTTAATAATGTTTATTCCCCCAAACTTATCCCAACGTATGATGTTCCTAAGAATTGTAAATATCTTGTTTTACCTGACCTCTACCAATTTAACACTTTTGTGAAAAAGCAATTGTTGAGTGTGGTGAGGAAATTTTATTTTCACACTGATTTTAAGGTTGCTTTTGTGAATAATAATACCCTTGAATGTTTTTTCCGTTGTAAGGACAAAATCCCCCCTGCGATGAACTGTTCTGTCGTTTATTTGTTTACCTGCCCTGGGTGTTCCCAGGGGAACTACGTTGGCAGCACAGTTCGTTCTTTGCAGGCAAGATTTTGCTCCCATATGGGTATTAGCCATAGGACAGGGAAAGTTTTATCTAAAAGGAACAGTCTGCCATTAGAAATCATTCTGTTAAGTGTAAAGTTGATATTTCCGTTAATAACTTTAAAATTCTTAAATCATTAAAATGTCCGTCCTCTCTCCGTATTTATGAATCTTTGTGCATTAAATTTCTGAACTCCAGCTTAAATATTGATTCTAGCTGTTACCCCCTTTATATTAATTAGAATGCCTACCAACTAAATTTTTCTGTTTTTCCCCTTGACCCTGTCTCCTTTTCGCCTCAGTTGTTTGAGGATGTCAAGTGAGCATGGTATGTTTCGTGCACTTTTGCGTTTTTTCATTTAACTTTTTATTAGTGAAGTTTTTAACTAATTTGTTTGAATGTTTTTAGTTTTAAAGTTTTACTTTTATCATGTGTTATTTGTCATGTATATAATTTTTAATTTTTGTTTTTGGCTTATGCTTATTTTACGCTTTTTAATTTTTATTCTTTAAGTGGTTTTATTCTGTGCTATGAATTAGTTTGTTTTTGACATTCGTATATTTTTTTTTTTTTTTTGTCATGCATTAATTTTAGCTTTTTATTATTTTATTAGGCCTTGAAAATGGGTAGAGTTGCCCGAAACGTCGGCTGCAGCCAAATATAATGACTTTCTTGCTCTACGTCTTCGTTTTTATCCTAATATATATATATATATATATACACAAACTCAGAATGGTTCCCTGAGAACATTATATGTTAAACACAGACCGTGCATGGAACAAGGAACTCTTCTGGGAAAATTAAATCCACTATAGTCCGAATAAGTAATGGTAAATGACAAATACCATAGTTTTTTTCCTTTTCATGATTTTAGCCCGACGTGGGCAACGGGTCTCTCGCAAAGAGATCCCATAAATATAGCTTCCCTCACCAGCTATCTGCAAAGCAGACAGGATCCAGCTTTGGGACGTGGATCTAGGGTTTAAAGCAAGCCTAGATCCCTACACTCAGAACCTCTATATAAGTAAAAGACTCGTTGCATTCACGTCGTGTTGAATAAATCAAAGAAAAAGGGGTAACTATTGTATTTTTAGCCAAAAAAAACCAAAACTTAAACCTCAACCGGACATTGAGCGTCCACTTTTCAAGGCACGAAACACGTCCGTTTAGTATACACAAACTCAGAATGGTTCCCTGAGAACATTATATGTTAAACACAGACCGTGCATGGAACAAGGAACTCTTCTGGGAAAATTAAATCCACTATAGTCCGAATAAGTAATGGTAAATGACAAATACCATAGTTTTTTTCCTTTTTCATGATTTTAGCCCGACGTGGGCAACGGGTCTCTCGCAAAGAGATCCCATAAATATAGCTTCCCTCACCAGCTATCTGCAAAGCAGACAGGATCCAGCTTTGGGACGTGGATCTAGGGTTTAAAGCAAGCCTAGATCCCTACACTCAGAACCTCTATATAAGTAAAAGACTCGTTGCATTCACGTCGTGTTGAATAAATCAAAGAAAAAGGGGGTAACTATTGTATTTTTAGCCAAAAAAACCAAAACTTAAACCTCAACCGGGACATTGAGCGTCCACTTTTCAAGGCACGAAACACGTCCGTTTAGTATACACAAACTCAGAATGGTTCCCTGAGAACATTATATGTTAAACACAGACCGTGAATGCAACGAGTCTTTTACTTATATAGAGGTTCTGAGTGTAGGGATCTAGGCTTGCTTTAAACCCTAGATCCACGTCCCAAAGCTGGATCCTGTCTGCTTTGCAGATAGCTGGTGAGGGAAGCTATATTTATGGGATCTCTTTGCGAGAGACCCGTTGCCCACGTCGGGCTAAAATCATGAAAAAGGAAAAAAACTATGGTATTTGTCATTTACCATTACTTATTCGGACTATAGTGGATTTAATTTTCCCAGAAGAGTTCCTTGTTCCATGCACGGTCTGTGTTTAACATATATATATATATATATATATATATAATATATATATATATAGTGGGATATAAAAGTGCGAATCCACAGGACATATTGTTAATTAATTATTTAGAAACCATAACCCCAAAACGTTTTATATCACAATGATGACATTTCTATAGTCATTCATCAATAAGCATTATTTTATTGTCGATATTTTAGATTAATATTTTGATTTAACATCGATAAATGCCAATTCACCCAATATGATTAACTTTATCCTTTTTATTTTCCGTTGAATCAATACACATTTGCACTGTAATTAGCGTGTCTCGCGTAATTTCTTTTTAAGGCGAAACCGGAACTTAATAAAATCAATATTTTTTACACTTAATAAGATAATTTATAACTTTTGTAAGGAGTGATATGGACATTTAATATTTCTGTGCTCAATTTTCTTTTTAAAAAGTAGATTGTTGGGTAATTATTATTTATAGAAACGTGTCTAAAGAGCTTGGTGAAGGTTTTCGTGGTCAAATAATTGCACTCCATCAAGAAGGAAAGCCTCTGTCAAATTATGGCACAAATTAACGTCTCTAAGGGAGCTGTTCAGAGAATACTGAATAGATAAAAAGCTACTGAAACTACGAGACAAAGAAAAGAACAGGGAGACCGAAAATAACCACCCCATCTGAAGACCACTACGTGGTTTTAACATCTCTACGAAACAGCGGGTGAAATACAGGCTTAACTGAAGAGAGAACGAGAAACACCAATCGGCATAATTACTGTAAAAAGAAGACTTACTGCTCGAGGCCTTCCTGGAAGAGTTGCCGCGAGAAAACCATTTCTAAGGAAAGCAAATAGGGTTAAACGTCAAGTATGGATTAAAGAATACAAGAATTATACATTGGAAGTTTGGAAAACAATTCTATTTACAGACGAGTCAAAATTTGAAATATTTGGCAGCCACAGAAGATCCTATATCAGTAGTAGAACTTGTGAAAAAATGTTGCAGCAAGGTATTACACCAAGAGTAAAACATGGTGGAAGGAACATTTAAGTCTGGGGCTGTTTCAGTTATGCAGGAGTAGGAGATCTTCACAGAATCACTGGTATATTGACAAAAGAAAGGTACCACAAATTTAGTTTACTAGTCTTTCCCAGGAGTTGAGCTCTTTGAAGCCATCAATCTTTGCTATGAAATGTCTCCGAGTTTCTTCTAGTCTATTAGTTTTTTAATTTTTATATGGGGACGTCAAGACTGAGCAGTATACAAATTTTGGTATAATCAGTGATTTTAACAGGGGAATCATTACTGTGCTGTCCCTTCTTTTGAACGTTCTTAGTACCGGTCCCGCGACTCTTTTTGCTTTATTTTTCGCTACTTGATTTTGTGTTTCGAATTTCGCATCATCGGTCATTATTACCCTCAAATCGATCGCTTTCGTGCTTGTCTGAATTTCCTGTCTATCTGGAGCATAATATGCACGCACGCACGCACGCGCGCGCACGCACACACACACACACACACACACACACACACACACACACACACACACACACAACGGGTGTGCCATAAAAAAGGGGTACATTTTAAAAAGGCTATAAAATCAACATTTGTCATTTAATTTTAATAAAACTTCTATACAGGTTTTCAAACTAAAATATCAAATAATTTAAATTCTATCAACATTTAACGAAAGAGTATGATTTTTCTACTTAACATGCAAAAATTATTAAACCTTTTTAATATTTTTGTATAAAAATAATTTTTAACGTAAAATTTACTTGAAATTATTAAGAAAATTGTTCGAAATGCTTTCCTTCCATTTCGATAACTTTTTTTATTCTTGGCCGGAATTCATCTATGGCTCGATTTACTTGTTCCTGTGGAAGGCTCTTACCATTTTTGAATGATGAACTCGCGTAAATGAGCGACATCTTTTATCCTAGTCCTGTAGACTCGCTCTGCTAAGTTCTCCCATATTCCGGCCAAGAATAAAAAAAGTTATTGAAATGGAAGGAAAGCGTTTTGAACAATTTTTTTAATAATTTCAGGTAAATTTTACGTTAAAAATTATTTTTAGAAAAAAATATTAAAAAGGTTTAATAATTTTTGCATGTTAAGTAGAAAAATCATACTCTTTCGTTAAATGTTGATAGAATTTGAATTATTTGATATTTTAGTTTGAAAACTTGTTTGCCCATAGATAAATACATGTTTTATTGTATAGAAGTTTTATTAAAATTAAATGACAAATATTGATTTTATAGCCGTTTTAAAATGTTCCCTTTTTTTATGGCACACCCGTTATATACCTTGCAACCTTGCAGATGTTCTCTGCGTCGGTCTCTCTTCACACAAAGTCAGGCTGGTGGTTCCACCTCTAGACCTGACTTGATGTAGGAGAGAGTTGCTGTCCTAAGCCCTCCATCTCACATACCCAGGCACACTGGGCTCATCCTGTCCTAAGCCAGGCGTCTAGTTTTGTTTTGAAGACTTCAATTTTGACACTATTGACATTCCTGATGTCTTTGGGTCCCTCTGGCAACAAAGCTATTTTCTTTCAGAGTTGACGATGTCTCTTGTCTGGCCTTTTATTTGGGAGTACTACACATTCTTCCTTCCTTATTTTCCAATGTTGTTTGAGTGATTACCAGGTTCAATTTGAGGTTAGATACTAGTTTCTATATTAATTCCCATGCTTATATTATGGTGTATGTCTTCTTTTCTTTAATGTACGTAGTCTTTACTAGTAATTGAATTCTTTGCAGTCATTGATCTTGGCTGTGAAATTTTTTTGGATTTCTTCTAGGTTATTATTTACTTATTTTTTTTTATAAGGGGACATCAAAACTGAGCATTATTCAAGGTTTGGTATGATCAGTGTTCTTAGCATGAAAATCATTACTATTTTGTCTCTTCTTTTAAGTGTTCTCAGTATCTGTCCCGTATTTCATTTTGGTTTGTTTATCATTATCTTATTTTGTGTCCCAAATTTCGCATCGTCGGTCATAATAACTCCAACGTCTTTTGCTTTTGTTTCTTTGCATTTTCTGCCTAATTAGGGCATAATTTTCTTTTGTTTTTGGTCCTCATTTTTTTCATATCTGAAGATATTTTTCGGTGCTAAATTTCATATCTTTTTTTTCTTCTGACCATCTGTATATTCTGTGTTCGTCTTTTAGGATTTCACATCATCTGCATTTCTCTCCTGATTTTTGTGTCGTTAGTAAAGGATGTTACTGTACTATTATTGGTTACTTCATTGTCTGTGTGAGTTATTATGATAATGAATAGGAGTGGGGCTAATACTGTCCCTTGTCGTACTGAGTTATGTACTTCCTATTCTGTTGATAATATTCTTTGAATTTTAACAGCTTGCTGGCGTTCTCTAAAGAAATTATAGATTCATTTTCCCACTTTGCTTGTTATTCGCATATGTTTCATTTTATGTGCTATTATACCATGATCACACATGTCGAATGCTTTAGCAACATTCGTATATATTACACCACAGTTCTCATTGTTTTCAAGTGCGTCAATTATAGTTATAATGTTCTATTAGTTGTGACGGGCACGCCCTTCTTGATCGGAAACCGTGCTGGTTCTCATTGAATCTTTCCTCCAAACGGTCAGATTTCCTAAGTGACACCGGTCAATAGTTCTTTGCTTGAGATCTGTCTCCTCCTTGATATATAGGAACAATGTTCACACTCTTCAGGATGCCCGGTATTTCTCCCGTGTCCAGAGATCTTCTCCATATCCAATACAGAGATGTAGCAATTTTATTCTTACATTGTTCAATCATCGAAGCATTCCATTTGTCCGGACCAGCAACTGAACGCGATTTCATTTGTCCTAGAGCTCGCGTTATATATCGTGGAACAAAGTCAGAATCCGTTATATTCTCTCTTTGTAGCCTTTCTTCAAAGAATGTATTGCAATCAGATCCCACTTTATCACACGAAGGAATCTTTTTTTCTTTCCTGTGGGTTTGTCATATTGGTAATTATTTAGTGTTTAACTGCGAATGTCCTTGTCCTCTATTTTACTTCCTATGTAGACACATTTTTCTTATAAGATTTAACAAGTCATCCTCATTTAAAAAGGAATGCGTGGGAATGGTGGCGAGAGAGTATAATTACATAGGACTACTTTTAAACTATTTGTTCAATCCTCATTTAAAAAGGAATGCATGGGAATGGGTGGCGAGAGAGTATAATTACATACGACTACTTTTAAACTATTTGTTCAAAATTTCTACAGAGTGATAATGATAATAATTATGTTTGGAGTTGTTTAATTTCTGTAACGGCAAATGCCATATGACGGAAGGGACCTATAACTTCACGTGGGGAATCCCAACCACGGGTTATTACATCATCAAAACGCGGAGGGCGGTCAACCATCCAACTAAACTGAACAAAAACCTAATATCGCTTAACTTCGCTGACGTAACGGGAAGTGGCGTTGCGACGTGGTCACAACGTAGCCCAATTTCAACGAAGAAAATATTTATTTTTTAATATTTCGTGAAAGGATTCTAATCCTATCTTATATGAAACGTTGATTCCGAATAGACACACGAGTAACATCAAGTCCGATTGATTCCAATTTAAATTTTAGTTTGTGCTGCGAGACATATTCGATTTCAATCCGAAACTCATCGAATCCGGAATGGCGTTGGAATCGCTTGCGCACCAATGCCAATACATTAAGGATTTGTGTATAAGGAATCGATAGAACGTGATTAAAGTTAGGGTTAAATTATATGGAAGATCTTTCTATTTTATATATACAGTATATATATATATATATATATATATATGCTGCAATCCACAAGGAAAAAGAAAAACGATTCCAAGGCCTTTCGTGTATTCAAAGCTACACCTCGTCAGGGAATGACGTCATTCCCTGACGAGGTGTAGCTTTGAATACACGAAAGGCCTTGGAATCGTTTTTCTTTTTCCTTGTGGGTTTGCAGCATTCATTCATTTCACGTGTTTTATTGTGAAATTCATCCCATATATATATATATATATATATATATATATATATATATATATATATATACACACACTAGGGCCACTCAATATATTTCGCCCCACCATTTTTTTCTTAGCTAAATAATAGGCCATGGGGCTGAAATGTCTTTTGGACAGTAAGTTTGAACTTTCTGCGCTTCACATAACCGGATTTTTCCAGTTTGAACCTCCCCTCCTTGTATAAAACCGCTTTGAAATGCCCTTGTATAAAACCGATGGTTAACGCAGTTTCGAAAATGGCGTCTGACAGTGATATGCGTCGTAAACAGAGAGCTGTTATCGAGTTCTTAACCGCAGACAAGGAAACAATTGGAAATATTCACAAACGTCTACAAAAAGTTTACGGAGATACTGTTGTTGATCGAAGCACAGTTGGACGCTAGTCTAAATGTGTGAGATCATCGGAGAGAGGGAGAGCCAGCCTCGATGATGAGCCACGCATAGTGATGTGAGTCGTTTTTTATTGTGTCGTTTTTTTTTGTTTTTTTTTGTCGTTTTTTTTGTTTAAAACGAAGGTAGTCTGTTTTTTTTTGTTTTTTTTGTTTTTTATTGTTTTTTATTGTTTTAAACTTATTCCATATTTTTTTCCTTTAATCTAATAAGTATATTAGTATTACCTATAATTTACTATACTACCATGCTTATACCTAGTATATATACTATATAGTCATCTTTTAGAAAAATTGAATCACGCAAAAAGTATATAATAGAAAGGAAAAACAAACCCTCATTTTTTATATGTATATATATTTTTTAACTAGAACATAAAACATTCTTCCTCGTTTCAAACAATATACATAATTGTGATTGGCAAGAGTACCAGTATATATATTCCAGATAGAAAAGGAAAATATTCACCTTTTTTTGAACCTTTTTGTTAACCTACATTTCCATGGAAGAATCATCACTAGATTGGGTAGAGCATATATGCTAGTTTCAATATCATAGGTACTGGTATAATATCCGTAATACTGGTATAAAACAATAGATATAATTGTGATTGGCAAGAATACCAGTGTATATATATATATATATATATATATATATATATATATATATATATATATATATATATATATGTATATATATATATATATATATATATATATATATTCCAAATAGAAAAATAAAAAATATATAAATATTCATCTCTTTCTTTAACCTTTGTGTTAACCTAATGCTGTTTAACTTTCATTATCTGATTCTATTTCCATTGAAGAATCATTATCACTAGATTGATTAAAGCAAATAGTTTCAATATCACAGGTACTGGTATTTATTGCAGATTTGGATGTTGACGAAGCCAATGTAGCACCATGTTTTACTTCACTTTCTTGGAATTTTGCATTTTGGGATATAAATACTAGCTTTGCTGCTCTGTCTGTGCTTAATTGGTTTCTTTTGGCTGTATGGATATTACTGTATGTGCTAAATGATCTCGGAGGTAATGAAAGGGCGAAATAGAGGTGTATGAGTTTGTGTAGGTATATATGTGAGTATGCATGCGTATGTATCTGGAATTCTGGATGTATGCATGTGTATGGGGTATACAATAGATATAAATGTGTATATAAGTATTTATGTATATATTGGTATATATGTATATGGGTGTATGTGTATGTATATATATATGGATGGTCTCGTGGGGGGGGGGGGATATGTCATCGCGGGTCTAAAGGATAGTTAAGTGGGAGATTCAAAATCCGAGGCATGGATGGGAGAGTCCTGGGAAGGTTGGACAATGGGCAGTCAGCTCCCAGCCAGTGTTCTCGCAAGTTTAATGGATCTCAAGATACAAGACTTTCAGTGCAAGAAAGAGGCCAGTTTTTTCTGTAAATAGGCTGAAAAGGACATTCTATACTGGTACCATATGGCCTATTTTATTATTTATTTATTTTTTATAATATATATCATTGCAAAAGTATACCTTATAATTAAATTGGCAATATCTATATTAATTATTAAAAAAACAAAAAAAACAAAAAAAACAAAAAAAACAAAAAAAAAGACAAAAACAACAAAAAAAAACAACAAAAAACAAAAAAAAAAACGTTTTTTTTACATCACTAGCCACGCAGCGGTCGCCCGGCATCGGCTGTGACATCTCACACTGTGCAACGTGCTAACAGCATCATTCGATCAAATCGGCGCGTCACATACAAGGAGCTATCACTGGAGCTAGATATTAGTGAAGGAAGTGTGAATACGATAATTCAGCAACTGGGATACTCAAAATTGTGTTCACGGTTTGTTCCTCGCGAACTGACTGAAGATCACAAAGCTCAAAGAAAAGAAATTGCTTCTGAATCGCTGGTTCGATACGAGACAGAAGGGGATGACTTTTCACGAATTGTGACTGGGGATGAGACTTGGGTACACCACTTTGAATCTGAAACAAAACACCAATCCATGGAGTGGCATCACGCAGACTCCCCACGCAAGAAAAAGTTCAAAATGGCTCCCTTTGCAGGAAAGGTTATGGCCACCATCTTCTGGGACATGAAAGGGGTGATTCTGGTGGATATAATGCAGAAAGGACAAATAGTCAACTCAGAGGCATATATTGCTGCCCTACAGAGACGTATAAAGCGAGCTCGACCGGAGAGAAAACTGGAAGACGTCCTTCTTTTGCACGATAACGCAAGACTACACACCAGTTTGCAAACAAGAGAGTCCATCACAAAAATGCGCTTGACTGTGTTACCCCACCCTCCATACAGCCCGAATCTGGCACCTTCAAACTTCCATTTGTTTGGGCCAATGAAGAATGCCATTCGTGGAAGAAAGTTTCAGTGACGATGAGGTTGTTGTTGAGGTTAAGAGGTAGCTCCAGCGGAAGCCAGCGGACTTTTACCAGCAAGGAATAAAGGCTCTTGTTTCGAGTGGAGGAAAGCCGCAGAAAAGGATGTAGACTATGTGGAAAAATAAAAAATTGTAAAAAATGTAACTACTTGAGTACAAAATTTCTGGAAGTTACAAGGAAACTTGGAAAGAAAAAAAAAAGGTGGGGCAAAATATATTGAGTGGCCCTCGTACATATATATATATATACTGGGTGGCCCATAATTCAGGAACCATAGGAATAATTGTATTTTTTTCTAATAATTCTTGTACTTTCTAATAGTTTTTTTTTCTTTATTTTCTTTTTGATGAATTACCTGGATGACGTACTGATAAACAAACGACGTGGCATGTTTTTTCAGCAAGACGGTGCACCTCCTCATTTTGCCATGTAAGTTCGCAAATACCTTGATAAAACGTTCCCCAACAGATGGATTGGCCGAAGAAGTCCTATCGAATGGCCACCCAGGTCACCAGATATCATTCCACTCGATTTTTTTCATCAATAAGAAAATAAAGAAAAAAACATTGTTAGAAAGTACAAGAATTATTTGAAAAAAAATACAGTTATTCCTATGGTTCCTGAATTATGGGCCACCCGGTATATGGGATGAATTTCACAATTAAACACTTGAAATGAATGAATGATGCATACCCACAAGGAAGAAGAAAAATGATTCCAAGGCCTTTCGTGTATTCAGAAGTACACCTCGTCAGGGAATGAAGGGAGAAGCCGAGATGACCAAAATATATACAGCGGGAAGGAAAAAGAAAAAGATTAGCACATGATTAACATGAGTTAATGAGAAGCAAAAGGAATTTTAACAGGATATTGTCAATTTTATACATTCCCGCACTATTATTGAAATTATTTTTAAAATGGATAAATGCACATTCTACAGGGTGTCCCATAAGACTGGAACCATAGGGTAAAATAAGGAATTCATGTTTTTCCGTTTATGCAAATGCCCATGATGTCTTTGAGTAAGGAAGAACGCATCCAGGTAATTCTGCTCGTAGGAAATCAGAGTCAGAGGGAGGTCGCTGAGGAATTTAATAGATTGCATCTGGACCGCGCGCCGATAACACACAGCTGTGTCGGCAAACTTGTAGCAAAGTTCAGGGAAACGGGATCCAGAGGAGATAAACAACGCAGTGGACCTCCGAGGACATCCACCGACGATAACACAGCCGCTACCATCCTCGCTCATTTCACAAACAGTCCCCAAAAGTCTCTTCGGCGTTTTATTGCCGTGTTTATCATTTTGCCCTATAGTTCCAGACTTACGGGACACCCTGTACGTACACGTAGAATATTCCTTTCAATTATATCTCTGTTTTTAACGAGCGCTTTAGAACTATCCCACTTGATACTATGATTACATCTCATATGGTTAAACAATGCATTAGAATTATTTGCTGTTCTATACGGATATTTATGTTTTACTCTAATATCTAACGTTTTACCCGTTTGGCCTATATATACTGAGTTACAGTGTGTACATCCGATGGAATGCACACAACCAACCACATTATCCGGGCTATTCTTTATTAGGCGTGATTTAACAGTATTATTATACTTAAAGACTACATTGATACCAATTGCTTTAAGTAAAGTCGGAAGATATTGAAAATTAACATGGTAAGGTAAGCTAAGGATATTTTTACGCTCAAATTCCTTTACAGTTATACTATTATAATACCTATTCTTAGTCCCATCTATTAAGTTCACGGTTGAAAAAGAAAATGATGGAAGCTTATCTTTTCTGGATCTAAAAATTCGGAGATGCTTTAATCAGTTCAAATTTGAAGTTTATCGTAAGCCTACTAATAATGACTTTTATGTGCATTTTTATTTTGACCACCATCCCTCGATTAAATCTTCTATTTTCTCTGCTATGTTTCTTAGTGCATTGAGAGTTGTCAGTCCTGAATTTTTAGATTCCGAGTTACGCAATATCATGAATATTGGTACTAAATTATATTATCCTTTTCATTTTTAGATAACTGCCTTAGGAAAGCCAAGAATAGATATTATAGTATTGTAACTGTAAAGGAATTTGAGCGTAAAAATATCCTTAGCCTACCTTACCATGTTAATTTTCAATATCTTCCGACTTAACTTAAAGCAATTGGTATCAATGTAGTCTTTAAGTATAATAATACTGTTAAATCACGCCTAATAAAGAATAGCCCGGATAATGTGGTTGGTTGTGTGTATTTGATCGGACGTACACAATGTACAGTAACTCAGTATATATAGGCCAAACGGGTAAAACGTTAGATATTAGGGTAAAACAGCATGTAGAACAGCAAATAATTCTAATGCATTGTTTAACCATATGTATAGATGTAATCATAGTATCAAGTGGGATAGTACTAAAGCGCTCGTTAAAAACAGATATATAACTGAAAGGAATATTCTAGAATGTGCATTTATCTATTTTAAAAATAATTTCAATAACAGTGCGGGAATGTATAAAATTGACAATATCCTGTTAAAATTCTTTTTGCTTCTCATTAACTCTTGTTAATCATGTGCTAATCTTTTTGTTTTTCCTTCCCGCTGTATGTATTTTGGTCATCTCGGCTTCTCCCTTCATTCCCTGACGAGGTGTACTTCTGAATACACGAAAGGCCTTGGAATAATTTTTCTTTATCCTTGTAGGTTTGCATCATATATATATATATATATATATATATATATATATATATATATAATTATATATATATATATACTCTCTTTCGCACAACACACAACATAACGGGCTTATATGAATACCCGAAATGAAAACTCTAAAACCTCTCATATACCTCCACTGGAGCCCTGAAGTCCTGTTCCGCTGCAAAGATAAAACGCCATTTATTAAGTTTTCTTTTCAAAGGGCATCTTCCATGCGTGCACGCAAGGAAGGAATAAATACCGCGTCCAGACTAATGCTCCCTCCATCCATTACAGACATATACTATGTAGTCTTAGAGAAAGTAATGCTATATACATTTTGCTTATAAAATATTAAGATAATTTAACCCAACTTATAATTTACAACGACATTTTCGCAAAGACTCTCCAACCTTATCAAACCATTTTGTATGCGGGAAAAAAGTTGTTTAAATTATTCATGAAAATAAAAAAATTGCCTTCATCATTCTTCTATGAGAATGGAAGAATATAATGAATGCGTCTCATTGTGATAGATTTATATGGAAATTCATATTACAGTGTTCCATTACACTGTAGTTTGCATCGTTTTTTATCTGTAGTTTGGATTTCAAGTCTTTTAATGGTCAAGTTTATATTGGTGCATTTTATTTAAAATTTCTGCTCATGATTAATTGTTTTGTAGTTTTTGTATTAACTCTCTCCTTCTCCCTCTCCCTCTCCCTGTCCCTAGTTCATGTTTAATATAAAGAAAAAGAGAGACTCGAAGCAACGGATATTGGCCGACATTTCTTCACATATAAGACTGTCAATTATTGGAATTGGCTTCCTCCTAAAGTCGTTTTCAGCACTTCCGTCAATATCCCTTTCAGACCCACCGCTAAGAGACAAAGGTTTTTGAAAAACCGATATCTGAATTTTGTTTAGTTTAATATCCCATGAAATATTTTTAATTTTTTACTGAAAACTGTGAAAATAAAAATTGTTTTCCTCACTTCTCATTTCCAAGGAAAAAATGAATGTCCAATCAGCATGTAGTACAACTGCTTCTGATCTACTGTAACCAATCAGGTCTAGGAAATTAACGCTTTGAGCGTAGTTGTGGGCATGGCTTTACTGGTAACAAATGATGCTATCAAGTTCGAATGATATATGTTCTAAAGCAATCTTAACCTAGTGTTAGATCATGTCGTGTAAATCGATGCGCAAATGTGTGAATGATGATTGTGTGTATATATCCACTTCCAATCTGTTCCATAAAATTTCCCGGAAATTTTTTTTCCTCTGTAAATTGCCGAGTATTTTCTTCTTTCTTATTTCCAAACCTGAGAAGGTTTGGTTTCTTGCCTTTATGTGCTATTTCTTCTCTCTGTGAATGGTCTGTGACTGAATGAAAGCTATGGATGCCACCTTGAGTCGGCTGTAAAGCTGTTGTGACGTCCTCTTTTTCTTGCAATTCCTTGTAACACACACACACACACAATCTTTTCATATATATAAAATGTAAAGTTCTATCCCCATACCAATAAAACAAGTTCAAACTTTTTTGATCTGATTTGTTATACTGGTCTGAAGAGACGAAATAAAATGATTTTTTTTTCCTTTTCAACAAAACTTACTGATACACGAGAAAATCGTTTGTTCGTTTAAAACATATTATAAACTTCCATTCTATAGAAATTTTTTTGAAAAGAAAGCTCAGTATGTAGTTGGAAGAAATATAATTGTTGATTTTGTCGAAATTACATCATTTTTGGTAGAATTAGTGTTTCATTTCATTCACCGACGAAGCAATTCCGATCAAACGACTGAAAATTTTCAACAAATTTTGAACGTGATGTACATTACATCCCATCTATTTTATGCTGACATAATTTTGTGTTTAAAGTTTTTTCTTAATTTTTTTTTATATGATTTTTTTCACCATGCAGAATACTGGAAATTTGTGTTAATCGCGAAGAAAACTTGTACATGCGCAATGGAGGTATGACTATAAAAAAGATGCTCGGAATGGGCTTATTTTAAGGTTTTAGAGGCTATTTAAAACTAGAGAAAAATAGCTTCAAGATTTAAAATAAGGCCTTAAGTCATATTCCCAGTCTTAAATACCATAAACTCTAATAAATATAATTATTTAATATAAAATGAAAATTCATATTGTACGCGTGTTACCGTGCATGCATTAATTACATCAACGAAATTAAATACATACTGTATTCATGGTTTATGGGTGACTGCTACGAAATGTTAAGGTTTCATACATTCATAATGTCCATCTAGGACGTTTTGGCGCCGACATTTTGGCGCTGGACGTTTTGGCGCCGCCGTTTGGGCGCCACCGTTTGGGCGCGGAGCCGGTTTGGCGCCGCCGTTAATTAGTATTAAGTAGTAATACTTGGTTATTAACCTGAAGTGCTGTCTGTCTTTTCAGATAAGTTGTGTTGTTGTCCTTAATAGCATAAATGTCTGAAAATATATCAAGTAAGAAAGGGAAACAGAAGTTTTCACATAATGGATATTTGTATGCGTTTGATAAATGTAGCAAGCGCGACCCTTCGTTACTTTTTTGGCGGTGCGAGCAAAAGAGTCAGTGTATTATAAGGTGTATATGACGCGTTCGGTGGAGAAGGGGCGAACGCAACATTTTCGAATTATGCCACAAAATGCAGTTAAAGTTTGTAAAATGTTGTATGAATTTGAACACATATTTGAGTAAAATATTGTTGTGTAATATGTCGATATAATAAAACGCCAAGAAATTTTACAATATTATTTATTGATAGCTTCTGATGTTAACTGGTGTAATTCATTATTTGGTCCTCTTCGTCGAATGTTGTATTACCTGCTTCAACTGTTTCGGTTTCTTCCAGTTCCTTTAACAATCTTGTATAATAGTTCACTGCAGTTGCAGGCATTAGGTCTGATAATTCTTTGAGATCTTTTTTTTTTCCTTAGTTATTGGCAGCAATTGGGAATACTTTGGTTGCAGTGTCTGCTGGGCTAGATTGAATAAACTGACACTGTAGGATTTTTTCCCTTTCTGCAGTCTGACGGGATGGCTATTATCTGGGGTTGTGCGGTATGCAGTAGATATTACGTAGCCTTCTTTGTGTTGAAAGTCAAATATTAACTTTCTTGCATCTGTAAATTTAGTAGTTGTTGATTTCCTAATGACAATGCACGTTTTTAGGACGTCAAAATCGAGAAAATCAGCCTGTTTCATTTCTACAACTAGGAAGCGCTGCGAAACGGCTGTAGTTATGGCCGTAACATAATCTTTTTTGGTGTAAATAATATTGCTGTAATTATTTTTTATATTTTGTTCAATTTGGCCAAATTGAGCATCACAGGGCATTGTCGAGTGACCAGAAAGTAGATAGATGTGTTCAATGTGAAGCAATGATGCGGAGTGAATTTCTCTGAGATACATTAACACCTAAATTTTACCGTGAAAGAGTGCAGACTAACATCTAATTTTTTGCATAGGTAAAGCAAAGGTTTTAAAGGATAATTATACGACAAAAAACTCATTTTTCGAATTTTGTGGCGTTCGCCCCTTCTCCACCGAACGCGTCATATATAATATGGGTACTTTTCCGTTATCTGCCCCATTGACGATTGGTTAGGTTCAGTCATGATATTTTCGTTAAAACTAACAAAAATATCACAACTTAACCTAACCAATCGTCACTGCCCGGTTAGGTCAACTGTACGCCCTTGACGATTGGTTAGGTTAAGTCGTGATATTTTCGTTAGTTTTAACAAAAATTAACTAATTAACGGCGGCGCCAAAACGTCGGCGCCAGAACGTCCCATTCCGTCATAATGTAACCGAAGAAATAATCCGTCCATGAAGAATTAATATAAAAGTTGTTTTAGTGAAAAAAAAAGAAAAGCAATTTTAATAACTATTTTCTGACAAATTTTTTTAAATGTAAATATGAATTTTTTTTTTTTTACCTAAAGAAAAGTTGTTTAATAATATTGCAATGTAGAACAAAACTATAAATATCTACGTCCAATTATAACAATGTTCAACAAAGATTGTTCCTCTGGTAGTGTTCGGTGTTCCTTACTAACTTTCTAGTGCTGATTTAAAAAATAATAGTGAAATTTTTCCATAATCCACATTTATATATATATATATATATATATATATATATATATATATATATATATATATATATATATATATATATATATATATATATTTTATATATATATATATATATATATAATATATATACACACAAACTCAGAATGGTCCCCTGAGAAACTTATATGTTAAACACAGACCGTGCATGGAACAAGGAACTCTTCTGGGAAAATTAAATCCACTATAGTCTGAATAAGTAATGGTAAATGACAAATACCATAGTTTTTCTTTTTCATGATGCAAGCCCGACGTGGGCAACGGGTCTCTCGCAAAGAGGTCCCATAAATATAGCTTCCCTCACCAGCTATCTGCAAAGCAGACAGGATCCAGCTTTGGGACATGGATCTAGGGTTTAAAGCAGCCTAGCCCTGCTACATTTAGAACCTCAATATAAGCAAAAGACTCGTTGCATTCACGCCGGATTGAATACATCAAAGAAAAAGGGGTAACTATTGTATTTTTAGCCAAAAAAACAAAACTTAAACCTCAACCGGGACATTGAGCGTCCACTTTTCAAGGCACATAACACGTCCGTTTAATATACACAAACTCAGAATGGTCCCCTGAGAAACTTATATGTTAAACACAGACCGTGCATGGAACAAGGAACTCTTCTGGGAAAATTAAATCCACTATAGTCCGAATAAGTAATGGTAAATGACAAATACCATAGTTTTCTTTTTCATGATGCAAGCCCGACGTGGGCAAGGGTCTCTCGCAAAGAGGTCCCATAAATATAGCTTCCCTCACCAGCTATCTGCAAAGCAGACAGGATCCAGCTTTGGGACATGGATCTAGGGTTTAAAGCAGCCTAGCCCTGCTACATTTAGAACCTCAATATAAGCAAAAGACTCGTTGCATTCACGCCGGATTGAATGCAACGAGTCTTTTGCTTATATTGAGGTCCTAAATGTAGCAGGGCTAGGCTGCTTTAAACCCTAGATCCATGTCCCAAAGCTGGATCCTGTCTGCTTTGCAGATAGCTGGTGAGGGAAGCTATATTTATGGGACCTCTTTGCGAGAGACCCGTTGCCCACGTCGGGCTTGCATCATGAAAAAGAAAAACTATGGTATTTGTCATTTACCATTACTTATTCGGACTATAGTGGATTTAATTTTCCCAGAAGAGTTCCTTGTTCCATGCACGGTCTGTGTTTAACATATATATATATATATATATATATATATATATATATGAAAATTATTTCACGAAGGTAACACGTGAAAAATATTTATGATGAATAAAACCACGAAGGAAAGGAAACACAAAATGGTGCTCAAGCGCTTTCGTCTAATGACATCCTCAGGAACACTGAAGTACATAAAAAGGGTTAAGCCTATATATAGGTTACAGAAAGAAAAAAAGAAAATAAATAACATACATACACACACACACACACATATATATATATACATATATATATATATATATACACATATCTATATATACAAATACATACATATACATATATATACAATAAACAGAGAAGTAAAAATAATAAAAAAATTAAAAATTAAAACCTTAAAGGATTACCAGTGAGGCGTACAAATTTGTAAGGAAAAATATCGATTTTTAGCACAAGATCAAATGGATTATAAAGATACAAATTTATACTGGAACTCTGCCGGGTTTTAACACAATGCTGCCTATGGTCAGGTTTCGATATATATAAAAAAATAAAATGCAAATTAAAAGTTAATAAAGTAGAAGACAAGTTTACCAAAGATTTAATGTTTTACCCTTCTTATCTAAATCTTTTTTAAAGGAATTCAACATAACAGGATCGAGTTGAAAAAGACCTTTGCTTATGTTGAAGTTATTTGAAAGTTGGATAATGGCAGACTCAAGAATATTTCTATTAACAATGTTGCTTGAATGGAATAAAACTGAAGCATTATTCCAATCAATACAGTGGGCTAACTCTGACAAATGGACAAAAAGGGCACTGGACAACTGTCCTGTTCTAACGGAATATTGATGCTGTTTTATACGTGTGTGCAAATCCTTTCCCGTCTGACCTATGTAAACGGAATCACATTGTTTACAACCAATTTTATAGATAATGCCTGAATTATTGGTAGGGCTATTTTTTACTATGATATTTTTCACAATATTGTTATATGAAAATACTACATTAATATCCAAAAGTTTAAGTACATTAGCAATGCCTAAAAAGCCCGGGAAAAATGGAAGTACTAAAATATTTTTTGACAAAGTACGAGTGTTAATATTGACACGATAGAAAGTTCGTTTTGCCTTGTTGAGACAAGATTCCATAAACGCAGATGGATAACACAAATCACTTCCAATACCGTTGATTTTTTCCAATTCGGCATCGATGTATTCCGGACTGGCGATCCTAAGGGCGCGGAGAAACATTGATGAAAATATGGCCTTCTTAGTGGGGGTATCATGTCCCGAGTAAAAGTGTACGTAGGACAAATTGTTTGTCGTTTTCCGATAGATACTAAACTTAAAACCTGGGCTTTCCCTATGTACACGCACATCCAAAAATGGGATTGAATTGTCTTGCTCAACTTCTAAAGTAAACTTAATGGAGGGGACTTGATTAAGTTTACTTTAGAAGTTGAGCAAGACAATTCAATCCCATTTTTGGATGTGCGTGTACATAGGGAAAGCCCAGGTTTTAAGTTTAGTATCTATCGGAAAACGACAAACAATTTGTCCTACGTACACTTTTACTCGGGACATGATACCCCCACTAAGAAGGCCATATTTTCATCAATGTTTCTCCGCGCCCTTAGGATCGCCAGTCCGGAATACATCGATGCCGAATTGGAAAAAATCAACGGTATTGGAAGTGATTTGTGTTATCCATCTGCGTTTATGGAATCTTGTCTCAACAAGGCAAAACGAACTTTCTATCGTGTCAATATTAACACTCGTACTTTGTCAAAAAATATTTTAGTACTTCCATTTTTCCCGGGCTTTTTAGGCATTGCTAATGTACTTAAACTTTTGGATATTAATGTAGTATTTTCATATAACAATATTGTGAAAAATATCATAGTAAAAAATAGCCCTACCAATAATTCAGGCATTATCTATAAAATTGGTTGTAAACAATGTGATTCCTTTTACATAGGTCAGACGGGAAAGGATTTGCACACACGTATAAAACAGCATCAATATTCCGTTAGAACAGGACAGTTGTCCAGTGCCCTTTTTGTCCATTTGTCAGAGTTAGCCCACTGTATTGATTGGAATAATGCTTCAGTTTTATTCCATTCAAGCAACATTGTTAATAGAAATATTCTTGAGTCTGCCTTTATCCAACTTTCAAATAACTTCAACATAAGCAAAGGTCTTTTTCAACTCGATCCTGTTATGTTGAATTCCTTTAAAAAAGATTTAGATAAGAAGGGTAAAACATTAAATCTTTGGTAAACTTGTCTTCTACTTTATTAACTTTTAATTTGCATTTTATTTTTTATATATATCGAAACCTGACCATAGGCAGCATTGTGTTAAAACCCGGCAGAGTTCCAGTATAAATTTGTATCTTTATAATCCATTTGATCTTGTGCTAAAAATCGATATTTTTCCTTACAAATTTGTACGCCTCACTGGTAATCCTTTAAGGTTTTAATTTTTAATTTTTTTATTATTTTTACTTCTCTGTTTATTGTATATATATGTATGTATGTATGTATGTATTTGTATATATAGATATGTATATATATATATATATGTATATATATATGTGTGTGTGTGTGTGTATGTATGTTATTTATTTTCTTTTTTTCTTTCTGTAACCTATATATAGGCTTAACCCTTTTTATGTACTTCAGTGTTCCTGAGGATGTCATTAGACGAAAGCGCTTGAGCACCATTTTGTGTTTCCTTTCCTTCGTGGTTTTATTCATCATATATATATATATATATATATAATCCGCACGACCACTTCCGTTCCAGTGTTTCCATTTGTATCCCCCCATTTGTTGCAAACCACTAGTCTCCCCACTAAGTGCAATTCATCTAACATCTCTTTTAGCCATTTTCAGTGCCGCAGTACCATCTTCGGCCCCAGTACCTCCCGAAAAGTGTAGTTCTAATGCTGCCAATTATACCTACATGTTCTTGTTTATGAAACAAAAATTAAATTCAATTTTGTCAAAAACTATGGGGTGAGGGAAACATTTCGCATCCATACTCGTATTCTGCGTGCCAAAATCTACCAGAATTACTCTATTTTACTTGAGAAACAGGAAAAGAGTTCTAATTTGTTGTCCAGTGAATTATTATATTTATATGACACCGTGTGGCGAGTTAAAAAGGACCGCGTATATTGCGCGAAGGTTCTTGCTGTCATCGATTTGAATCCACTAAGTGCTAAAAATTTATATACAGTAAACCCTCGTCCAACGTGGGAGTTAGTTAGGTTCCTCGAGAACGGCGCGTTAGGTAAATCCGCATTGGACAAACTTAATACCTTATGGGATAAATGGGGATACGTTTATGTATGAATACGTTTATGTATGAATAAAAAATCTACGTATCTAAGTATTAATGGGAGACATTAATACTTAGATACGTAGATTTTTTATTCATACATAAATGAATTTCCCTACGTATATTGTATATGAAATAAGAACATAATAAAATCACAAACAATGATATTTACATATGATAAATAAAAATATATTAAATGAAAATAGCACGTCTCTTTTCTTCACTCTTTCGGATGGTGCGTATGGTAGACTCATTCACGTGATACTCGCGGCCAAGTGATGTTATGCTCAATTGCTCATAACACCACGCAACTTATCTAGAATCTTTATTCGGGTAATCATGGGCGTCGATTGTGGGGGGGACGCAGGGGACATGTCCCCCCCACTTTTTACAAAGGGGGGACAACCTACCAGTTGTCCCCCCATTTTCGTGGATGAATTGCTATAAATGCTAACTATTAATGGTACCTAATAAGACGTTATATGTCGTATTATATGCACATGTAAATGTAATAGCAATATTATAAATTATTGTCATGAACACCAGTGTATATTTATCATGAAATTTAGCAGTCAATTTGCATTTTAATAACTGCACGTCGCATTTGTGTGTTCTTGGTAGAAATGATGATAATTTGGGCTGGCGAAATTTGTCTATAGAAAAATATCTGGTTGGCGATTTTTTTTTGTCTCCCCCCGACTATTTTAGAGCAACCGACGCCCCTGCGGGTAATGTTATAACCTTACGACTTTTCTTCTCTTCACTATCACTTGCAGATGCTTCACGTTTTGGTGCCATACTGCTGTCTAAAGGTAACAGCAAAACAACAGCAAAATACGACAAAAACAATCCAACACAACTTCACTGAACTTAACGCGTTAGCGGGACTGAGACAAAGGGTGATGCGAGGGGTGACGCGAGAGGGAGGGAGATGCGGGAGTGTTGGAGAGTGTAGGAGAAAACACTAGAGTGCGCATTGGCACGCGTACAGTACTACTGTATTAGAGCGTGTTTGGCGGACCGTATATAATCAAATTTCCCGCTTTTGGCAAATAATTGTTCGCATTTATTTTTCACTGTGTGTGTGTGTATATATATATATATATATATATGAAAATTATTTCACGAAAGTAACGTGAAAAATATTTATGATGAATAAAGCCACGAAGGAAAGGAAACAGAGTGGTGCTGAAGCGCTTTCGTCTAATGACATCCTCAGGAACACAGTGTTCCTGAGGATGTCATTACACGAAAACGCTTGAGCACCACTCTGTTTCCTTTCCTTCGTGGTTTTATTCATCATATATATATATATATAAATATAATATACAGGGTGGGCCGTAAGTTTCCATACATAGGAAAATTTAAACGTTTGTTTTTATGTTTGAGATACCCTAAGAATATGCGTTTGTAAGATCTTGTTTACTGATGAAGCAAATTTTTACGTCAATGGAGAGGTTAATCGGCAAAACATACGTTATTGGAGTAATGCTAACCCTAACTGGCTGAGTCCGACGAAGATGCAAGGTGCCGGTAAAGTGATGGTGTGGGCCGGGATATGGGGTGACAGAATTATTGGACCAATTTTTGTCAGTGGAAATCTTAATGCCGAAAGGTATCTTAACATGTTGCAAGAAGAGATTTTCCCATCCCTGCTAAACGAGGAAGGTAACTTCCCAGTTTACTTCCAGCAAGATGGAGCTCCACCTCATTATGGTCTTCACGTGCGTCGGTATTTGGATCAGCAGTTTCCGGATGCTTGGATTGGTCGGCGTGGTCCTGTGGAGTGGCCTCCCAGATCCCCAGATCTCACCCCCTTGATTTCTATCTTTGGGGGCACTTGAAGGCCATGGTGTATCAGGAAAAGATACGAGACATAAATCATCTAAAGGAACGTATCACCAACGCCATTACAAGCATAACGTCAACTGTGCTAATGCGTGTTCATCAACAGTGGGGAACACGTATTGAAATGTGTTTTCAAAACAATGGCAACCATGTAGAGCATATTATATAAATAAAAATGGTTGTCCATAAAAAAATGTTTTTTTTCCTATGTATGGAAACTTACGGCCCACCCTGTATATATATATATATATATATATATATATATATATATATATATACAGTACTAATAATTATTAGTTATTGTAAAATAAAGAAATTCTAGTACAAAATGTTAATTTCAGGGAATTCAGTTAGGCTTTATTGGGTATACAGAGAGAAAATTTTGTCGATTCAAACAAATTCATTCAAATTTTCAACAAATTTTGTTTTATGTTTGGATAACCAAATTTTTGTTTCGTGTTATAAAATTAATACTTTTAATACCAATACTAATAATTTGCTGCAGCAAACAAATATCTTGTTGATCAATCAAAATCTGCATATGTTTGTTTTAAAGAACATAAATTAACATAAATGTTTAAATTAAACATAAATTACGTTCATTCTCGAATTATCAAAATGTCTAACTTATTTTTCTTTTGAGCTGAAGTGCTATAAGGTGTAACCAATTTAAGAAGAGTTACATCCTTCTCCCGGACACGTAAGTGGCACCACAAATGATGTCCATTTTCGAATTATGAAATTTTTTAAAATCATAATTCCTCCACTTAAATTTAACCTAAGTACTATATATCATTTATGCACTATATAATATATATATATATATATATATATATATATATATATATATACCGTGGGAAAAAAAGGATTAAGTCAGTAAACATCGACCAGATAAGTTTCATTTAATACTTTTTCTTTAACATTTCTTTCGTCGGTAGCTTAATTCTATATTAATTTAGTAATAAATTTGTGTTACAGGAACCTGTTTCTGCGTTTCAAGAACGCGGTAGACCTACGTTGTAATTTATTAATTTCAAACGCTCGTTTTTTTTGTTTTTTTTGTTTTTGTTGTTTAACTAATTAAAAGCATGGCACCCCCGTCAAGTACTTGCAGTCGCTGTGAAGGGAAATTTGCTGCTTACGCGTTTACAATGGCTAATAATAATGATCAGTTAGTTTGCAGGTGGTGCTCAAGCATGGAAGTGCTGAGGAACGAGTTAGAACGTGAGGGGAGGCCAGGGTGAGACTTGAAGAAAGCGTGATGCTCCTGACGGCAAAATTAGAATCCCTTGAGACTCCAGTTACGACCACTCCTGCCTCAGTTTCTACTAATAATATAAATGGCCCTCTCTTCCCCTAGTTCCCAACCCTTCGTTCGAGTGCGAATGGAGCCCCATTGAGAAAAGCAAAGACCTGTCTACCAGTAATAACAAGCAATAAGTTTTCTGTTTTAGGTTTCGAAGATGCTGATGAACGGAAATACGACTCGTTGGCGATTCCATTGTTCGAGGGCAGCTCGAGGAATTCTGTGGGAGAAACCCTCGTCGTAGGCGCCGTTACTGCTACCCTGGTGCAAGGGTGGAGGATATAACTAATAGTGTTGACCATTTTACAGACGGTACCACCGAGGACACAACGTATGTTATTCATGTCGGTACTAATAACGTTTTAAATTCTAGATCGGAAGAACTGCTGGCCAGGTACAGGGACTTATTAGAGCGATTAAAGGAGAAAACTAATAAGATTGTTTTAACAGGTATACTTCCTCGAATTATCCAACGAAGCAATTTCTACAGCAAGGCGACCTATATTAACAATAACCTAAAGTCTCTTTGCCAACAGGAAGGAGTGCATTTTGCAAATTTTTGGAACAGTTTCTACGGCAGGAGGGACTTGTTCCTCGAAGATGGACTTCATCTTAATGAGTTGGAGCTGCGCGTTTAGGAAGACTATTTCATAATACTGTCTCTTCTTTTCAGGCTGCCGTAACCCGAACGGTCCCAGCGTAAATTCCACAAATTTCCCCGCGCTCGCGAAGGTGTCGCAATACAAACAATTTGAAGTTCTATCCTTAAATGCTCGTAGCCTACGAAATAAAGTAAACGAATTTTTTTCTTTAATTGCTTGTAAAGACTATGATTTAATTGCGATAAATGAATCGTGGCTTAGCACTGAAACACGTGACTTTGTAGGGGAGTATCAAATTAAAGGTTATAGACTTTTTGTTAAAAACAGAATAGGTAGGCGAGGAGGCGGTGTTATGTTGTATATCAAAGATAATATTGCGAACGTTATAGAAGTAAAGCACTCAATTCCAGAACCGATAGATTCGGCTATAGCAGAACTTAAATTGAACGATTTCAAACTTCTTGTTGCGGTTATATATAGGCCCCCAAATCAAAGAGCTGATAAGGACGAAGCGTTATATCGTGAACTAAAGAGAATAATCGGTAGTGAGCAGGCTTTAGTTATGGGTGACTTTAATTGCGCCAACGTGAATTATGATACAATGCAGGGAGACGCGGAAGGTAATCGTTTAGTTAATTTTCTCGAGGATAGCTTTCTTATTCAAAAGGTTGGGGAACCTACGAGGTTGGACAGTATTTTAGATTTAGTAATAACTACGGATCACAATATGGTAGAGTTTGTCCTCTCAGTAAGTCACTCGAAACCAACTAACTCGACTAAAATTCCTAATTTCCAGCACGCAGACTTTAGTAAATTTCGAAATAAATTTTCACACGTCAATTGGGAAAACGTAATGGGGAACTCCAACACAAAACTAATGTGGGAATCGTTCGTAACGGTATTTAGGACTATAAATGAGGAATGTGTACCGTACAAAATTAAGCGTGCGAAAGTAAACAACAAGCTCTTGTGGTTTACTTCTAGAGTACGAGACATTATAAGGAGTAGAGATAGGGCTTATAGGCAACATAAGTGCGATAAAGACAATTTGTTTTTACGAAACAACTACATATCTCTGAGGCGTGAAGCGAAAAGTGTAATAAAAAAGTCCAAGCGCGAATTTGAAATCTCCATAGCTCGTGACGGTAAAGAAAACCCCAAGCGATTCTTTCAATACATCAATAATAGAAATCCAGTAAAAAGTGTCTTAGGTCCATTGAAAAATGTAAATGGAGATCTAGTCTCTGAAAACAAGGAAATGGCTACCATGCTAAACGATTTTTTTACGTCAGTTTTTACTATAGAAGATGTAACGAATATCCCTACGGTCATAGACATAATACCTTTTGATAATGGTAATATTTTGGATAATATTGTCGTTAGTGAAGGGGAAGTAATGCGCTATATTGATAAAATGAAAACGCGTAAATCACCGGGTCCGGATTCCATATATCCCATACAACTAAAAGAATTAAAAGATAGCATTGTTGTGCCGCTAACAAATATTTTTAATGCGTCTATTTCTCAGGGGTGCGTACCAGATAATTTCAAGTTAGCAAACGTAACACCTATCTTTAAGAAAGGCGATAAAGGTGCGGCGGGAAATTATAGGCCAATCAGTTTAACGTCTGTTGTAGGTAAGCTACTGGAATCAATAATTAGGGATCGTATAGTCGAACACTTAGAAGTGCATAATCTGGTTAGAAATACGCAGCACGGTTTTAGGCGAAACAAATCTTGCTTAACTAATCTTTTAGAATTTTTCCAAAGCGTGGTTGACGTTTACGATAGACATCGGGCGGTTGATGTAGTGTATTTAGATTTTCAAAAAGCGTTTGACACCGTGCCCCACAAAAGACTCATTGAAAAAACTAAGGCTCATGGAATCAGGGGTGTAGTAATAAATTGGCTAGAGAGTGGTTGCGAGGCAGGAAACAGAGGGTGGTCGTTGATGGAGCGGAGTCGTGGGCTAATGTAGCGAGTGGCGTTCCTCAGGGTTCTGTATTGGGCCCCTTGCTTTTTCTTATATATATTAACGATTTAGATGTCGGCCTAGTCAGTACAGTTTCAAAGTTTGCGGATGACACGAAGCTGGGTGGTAGGGCGATTAATGACGAAGATAGAGGTAAAATTCAGGAAGATCTGAATAAAATCGTTGATTGGTCAGTCACATGGCAAATGAGATTTAACATGGATAAGTGCAAAATTTTGCATATAGGTTCGCGTAACGGTAATTTTGCGTATAGTATGTCAGGGAAAGATTTAACAAGCGTAGAGCAGGAAAAAGATTTAGGAGTTATAGTCACTGGTGATTTAAAAGTAGCGAAACAAAGTACAGCAGCGGTCAATAAGGCGAACAAAGTGTTAGGTTTTATAGCTCGAAATTTTGAGTACAAATCGCGCGATATTATAGTTCCTCTTTATAAATCATTAGTTAGACCCCATTTGGAGTACGCGGTCCAATTTTGGAATCCGCATATGCGCAAAGATATAGACAAAATCGAAAGAGTTCAAAGACGAGCAACTAAGATGATTCCGTCTCTTAGGTCAAAGTCGTACGAGGATAGGCTTAAGGAGTTAAAATTGACTACTCGAGACTAGGAGGTTAAGGGGTGATCTAATCCAGGTTTTCAAAATTATGAATGGGTTTTAACGTAGATAGAGATAGCTTTTTCGAAATATCTCAATATAATAGGACTAGAAATAACGGGTGTAAGTTGACAAGTAGAAGGTTCGAGACAGCAGTTGCGAAAAACTTTTTTACGCATAGAATAGTAAATAGCTGGAATAGTTTGCCGGTAGAAGTAATTAGTAGCACGTCTATAAACATGTTTAAAAATCGATTAGACGCGCATGTTGATAGAAAGGGTATAGTTTAAGGTAGTAAAATTAAGGCTTTGTGGGGATAGATCCCACAGCTCAACACAAGTGTTGTGGGATATAGGGAGGCAGCGTCTTGGGTTAGGGGATACTCTCTGTCCTTATACACCCCATTTAAAGAGATTCCTCTGCCCAGCGGTGCCCCCCATAGTACTGTGAGGTATTGAAAAACTCATGATCTTCACTTGCCCCACAAACACCTTTAAATGGGAGACCCATAATGGGTGCACACACATTTCTACATTACTGTACAGTCTTTACAGCCACACCTACACTTTTCCTCGTAAGTGTATATATTGTAATGTATATGGTTGTAAATTTTGACTTGGTCCGGAATCGATATGGACCGTGACTTGATGGATACCGTAGTGAAATTGACTGGATTCTTTGGATCTGATATATTTGCATGTCCGTTATAAATAGATATAGTGTAACATTTGTGGATAGTAGTCTATTATGACTTGATCCTCTGGATGCAGAGATTCTATCTTTAGTTTTAAATCGATAATTAATTAGTTTTAAATTGATAATTATTTAGTTTCGTAAAAATTGGTCGTTGCCAATTTACCGGCAGTTTTTACATAAATTTCTTATGTTCTTGTGGTTCGGAACCCACGTAAAATTGTAGGTCCCCTCCGCCACCACGGAGGACATACACAATACACGATTACGAACACAGTTAGGTAGACCAGCCATGAGTGGATCCTAGGGTCTTTGGTGGTCTGAAACATTATAACATTATTATAACATTATAACATTATATATATATATATATATATATATAATATATATATATATATATATATATATATATATATATATATATATATATAAATAAATAAATAAATAAATAAATAAATAAATATAATTATTATATATATATATATATATATATATATATATAAAATGTAAAATAATGCACTGTCGCGAGGTAGTGTGAAGACGGAAACCAATCTTCAGGAAGACTCAAATTTTTTATTCGTTTAACACCAAAGAAATAAAAATTTAAGTCTTCCTGAAGAGTGGGTTCCTTCTTCATATATATATATATATATATATATATATATATATATATATATATATATATATATATATATATATATATTAGTGGTGGACCGGATGTCAGTTTTTCAACATCTGCGGATGCGGATCTTTAATTTTAATATCCGCGGATGCGGATATTTAGTTAATCTATCAATATAATATAGAATTATGAATATATGACATAATTTTCAAATTTCGTGATATTACTATTATGGCAGGCAATGCATAAGAATTAAAATTAATATTAATGTTTTCATTATGATAAAAATAATAACTTCTCAAGAGTTTTTTCAGCCACAGAAAATTCAATGAAACAAGTTTAATTCAATTTTCTCTGTTACCAGGTATTTATATTTTGAGGTTTATATATTTGTTTGTTCATTAATAACACCGGTCTGCATGAAAATCGATTTCTTTATTTTGAGTTGTGATTCTGAAGCAGTTCGCTGCGCTGAATTAAAAAATGCTACCAGTTTTTTTCTATCACCCACAGTTTTAAAGTTATTAGCAAAACAATTTTGGGGCGTTTTGTAATTTTTTACGTTTTTTATCTTTAATTAATTTCGTTTTTCATATTTTTCAGATAGATAATTCTAACATTACGTCTTTAAAATTTTAATAATGGCTTCTAGAGGATGTACCCATAGTCCAGACATATTTTGTTATATTTGTGGTCGGTATGTTGTTGTAAAACAAAGGACAAATGTAACGACCTTCATTAAGAGAGCTTATCATGCTTATTTTGGAATTAAATTAGGAGATCAAGACAAAAGTTGGGCTCCACACAAGGTTTGTCTTACGTGTGTTGCGGCACTAAGGAATTGGAGCAAAGGTAAAAAGAAAAGTTTGCCATTTGGGATCCCTATGGTATGGCGCGAGCCTAGAAACCATACCGACGACTGCTACTTCTGTTCTTGCAATGTTAAAGGTTATAATGCAAAGAATAAAGAGAGCCTTCAATACCAAAGTCTTCCATCTGCAATAAGGCCGGTACCCATGGTCCAGAAGTTCCTATTCCCCGCCCACCCGAGAGTCTGGATCAATACAATTCAGATTCTGATTCAGCTCCAAATCAAGACAATCATGATGTTTATGAACAGCCAACAGCTGACCGAGATCCTCCTAAACCATTAACCCAAGCCGAACTAAATGACTTAGTCAGGGATTTGAATCTGCCTAAGGACTCTGCAGAACTTTTGGGGTCTAGATTGCAGGAGAACAATTTATTGGCATCCGACACATACTTCGCTTGGTACAGAAATCGTGAGAAAGACTTCGTGCCTTTTTTCGAAGAAGATGGTCCCTTGGTATTTTGCAAGGACATCACAGGATTAGTTTGCAAGCTAGGCATCGAATACCGGAGCACCGACAATTCAGCGCAGGACAATTCAGCGCAAAGACAATTCAGCGCAAAGACAATTCAGCGCAAAGACAATTCAGCGCAAGACAATTCAGCGCAAGACAATTCAGCGCAAGACAATTCAGCGCAAGACAATTCAGCGCAAGACAATTCAGCGCAAGACAATTCAGCGCAAGTCAGTACAGTTAAAAGTTTAGTTAAAAATAATAAAAATAAATCGCAATAAATAAAAAAAGAAAAATTTGTATATTTATATATATGCTAAATTGGGTCTGTATCGAAGGAGTGACATTTCAAAGGAGTGACATAACAAAGGAGTGACATAAATACCGTAACGAAGGAGTGACATAACGAAGGAGTGACAAATCGGAGATAAAATTCAAAGGAGTACAATTATTAAAATTTTATTTAAAAAAACAAAATGTTAGAATTGTTAAAATTAAGATTTTATTTAAAAAACTAGAAACCTAACCTAACCTAACAGTTGCAAGCCTCTCTTCCCTCTGGATTTGTTCTTTCTTCTTCTTTGTTGGTATTTTCGCGCTGAATTGTCTTGCGCTGAATTGTCTTTACGCTGAATTGTCTTGTGCTGAATTGTCGGCGCTGAATTGTCCTGCGCTGAATTGTCGGGTCACGCGAATACCAAACCAGTGACTGGAGGTTGTTTATAGATTCCTCTAAAACCAGTCTAAAAGGAGTGTTACTGCACAACGGTAACAAATATGCACCAATCCCAGTGGCCCATTCTACTCATTTAAAAGAGACCTATGATAACATGAAACTACTTCTGGAAAAAATTCAGTATCAAAATCACAGATGGATATTGTGTGGGGATCTCAAAGTCCTTTGCATGTTACTTGGGCAGCAATCAGGATACACTAAGATGCCATGTTTCATCTGCGAATGGGATAGTCGAGCACGTGACCAGCACTGGAAGAGGAAAACTTGGTCTCCTAGAGAGAATCTTACCCCAGGATCAAAGAACATTTTACATGAACATCTAGTTGAACCAAATAAAATCCTCCTACCACCCTTGCACATTAAGTTAGGCTTGATGAAGCAGTATGTCAAAGCATTGAATAGAGAAGGTGAGTGTTGCAAGTACATTTGTTCAAAATATCCAAAGATTAGCTACGAGAAAATAAAGGAAGGTGTTTTTATAGGTCCTCAGATTAGAAAGTTATTGACAGACGATCATTTCCTGAACACAATGACCAATAAAGAAAAAGAAGCATGGCTTGGTTTCAAAGATGTTGTTGAAAACTTCTTGGGAAACTACAAAAGCCAAAATTATGAAAGACTGGTGGAAAATATGCTTAAAAAGTTTTGCGCCTTAGGCTGCAACATGAGCCTGAAAGTTCACTTCTTATTTTCGCATCTTGACCGTTTTCCCGAAAATCTCGGAGATGTCAGTGAGGAGCAAGGGGAACGATTTCACCAGGACATCAAAACCATGGAAAGAAGATATCAAGGAAGATGGCATACAAATATGATGGCGGATTACTGCTGGTTTCTGCAATGAGATCAGCCTAACGCACAGCATAAGAAAACATCAAAGAAGCACCGGTTTAGTCGTCATTAGTCAGATCTACCTTCGTAGTCTTAAGTCTTTGGAATAAGTCCTGAAATGTTTGCAAGTAAAGAAGGTAAATATATTTTGTTTCTTTCAGTTATTTTGTTATTCTTTCATAAACAAGCAATATGCTTGTCCAAGAGCTAGGAGCTATTTAATTCTGCTTTAATTAGGTTTTACTCTATCACCTAAAGATTTCGTGCTACAAGGGGTGTTGTAATACCTCATCTGTCCCCAAATGTTAACCACCCATTGATGGGAGGGGAGAGAGTATTTTGCTGGGAACGGGACTGGTTGTTATATATATTTACCCCTACATTATTATGTAAGCGTTACTGTAGTCTATAACAACAAAATTTATGGTTTAGCATGTGCAATCCAATGTTGGTCTCGATAAGATGGTTCACATTTGGGGATAAATGGGGGATTTATGACACACCCTGTAGTAAGAAAACCATACGTGATAGGGAAAAACTAACTATATTTTGAGATCAGCGCACTCAAATTATATAGAACCACCAACTAGTTTGTAAAAATCGATCGACAAGTTTTCAAATGTGTACTGGTGTAATTAATACTTTACATGAAATGTGCATGACTGGGCCTTATAGCTACTTTATAAGCTAATTTAATTGTAAATTGCATAATTTATTAGAGGTAATATCCGCATAACATCTGCAGTCAGAAGTGCGGATGCGGATGTTAAAAATGATGCGGATATCCGGTCCACCATATATATATATATATATATATATATAAGAATTTTATTAATAAATGATTTTTAAGTGAACATTTTTATATTTGTATCTCAAATCTTTATAAAACTAAAAACTTTATAAGCTAAAACAAGTAAAATTAACTCTTTATGGATGGGTTCCTGCATGCATGTATGTAATGTACGTACGGACGCACGCGTTGTCGTTCTTCAGAAATATAATTCATTTGTATTTATATAAAAGTTGTACTACAAAACAGTGGCTGGGGCTGACGTAAGGATTTTCTACGAAGTAATGGGAATACTGCTCTGTGTAGAGTAAGTTTTATTTTTGTTTATCCTCCTTCCTAACGTTTATAAAGGTCATTGGACGGAGAAGACCTACAGCTTTTAGGGGTATCCGAACCCCTACTCTACTAAGGAAGACCATTAATCGCTGAATTCTGAAGTCCGAGCTGAGATTCGAACCTAGGACCTTCCTTAAGATCTTCCTTGGTGCTCTACAACTTAATATACAATTAATACACACCATTAGTCCTTGTTTACGCGTATTTACCTATCTATCTGCCTATCTATCTGTCTATCTATCTGTCTGTCTGTCTGCCTGTCTGTCATCTGCATATCTGTTTTTTTTTTAACATTAAAAAAGTTATACAAAAAAGACAAGAAAAGTGGCACATGGAAGCACAAAATAATTAGCTATTTACTTCCTTCCAAACATTTGAAGAGAAACTGACAATTTTGCTTGAAAATGAAATAAAAAATAAAAAAATCTTTAATATAATGAATACATATCACATTTATTGTATTACGTATTTTGACCTGAGCGATTTTAGATAAAGATACGTCATGGTACAAAAAAATTATTGACAAACTTCTATATACTAGGTTTATGTAATACAGGGGATTGGTTTATATATATATATGTGTGTATATATAAGGATGACGAAGGTTACCTGCAGAAGTATATACTGTATATATTGGCCAACTTTCGGGAGAATCTGCCCTCTTCAAGGCTAAAAATTTAAAACGCATTAAAAGGTTGATTACAGAAAATTTAAAATCACAAAATTTAAAGCAATTCTCACACTTTGTCTTTAAAAAAAAAAAAAAAAAAAAAAAAAAATGCATAATTTAAATCGTACGAACGCGAGGAACAAAGAACTGAATAAAGAAGGATGAGAGTTGTGAATTAGAAAATTGTTTTTGGTTAGTTGGTTGATTGTTATGCAATGTAGAAAGGGGAGGCAGCGAAATCTGTGTTGAGGGAGGGAATAGTACGTATATTTAACGAAAAGGAATTCTAAAATTCTGAGAGATTTTCACTCTTTCGTTTGAGCTAAAATTTCAAAATCTTTATATATTGGTTGATGGGATGACGTTTATTGGTATGGGACTGAATGGTGGAGTTTTCCTTTGCACTAAGATTAAAACCAGATCTGTAGATGGCGCCACTATGCGAATCGATGCGCGCTTTAATAAGCATACGTTCAACTGACCCGACTATGTTCCTCGATTACGTCGAGGACACTCAAAACGGTTTTGATTGTCCTCAATGTAACCGAGGAACATACCTTGGGTCAATCGAACGTATACTTATTATAAGGTGCGCATCCATTCGCATAATGGCGTCAGTTACGTATCTGCGGGGCTTTCATCTAAATGTAAATAAAAACTCTGCCATTCAGTCTCATACTAATAAATGTTATCAATGTTATCCAAAGTAAAGGAAAACTTCAACTCAAAGGAAAGATTGAAAATTTCACAGAATTTTAGGATCACGTTTCATTAAATATACTGTTCCCTTCCTCAACACAGATTTTTCTATGCTTCTCCAGGCCACCTTTGTCCTCTTTTTCCTTCTGAAAATTAAGCTCTTGGAAGTGAATCTGTGAATGATTATATATATATACACACACACACACATTATGTGTGTATATATATATATATACAGAGACATGCCAGAAGTAAATAGACACCCTTAATTTTATGGTAAAATGTATGCATCCAAATTTTTTTGCCATTATTATGACTAATATTCGTTTCCTTTTTTTAGATTGTAATATACCCATCCTAGAACATGCCTCGAACACAAGACATAGCTGCACGTCCATAATAACCAAGCTGATGAAGATAGTTTACTGCTGTTCTTGGGCTAATTTTGAGTTTTTCTGCCACTTCTGAAGCTTTTAAACGAGGGTTGTTCTCAACAGATCTTCGAACAAAACGAAGACATCTGTCAGAAGGCCCAGGTCGACCAGGTCTTGATTCAATTGATGTTTTGCCCTTTTCTTTAAATTGGACTATTATTCTGTTAACAGTAGAAAGGGGTATTCCGAGATTCCTAGCTATTTGTCGCTGGGACAGTCCACCCTCAGATTGACCAGCAATCCGTCCTCGTTGAAAGTCAGAAATTTCTTTGGAATCTTGTGTTCGAGGCATGTTCTAGGATGGGTATTGGGTATATTACAATCTAAAAAAGGAAACGAATATTAGTCATAATAATGGCAAAAAAATTTGGATGCATACATTTTACCATAAAATTAAGGGTGTCTATTTACTTCTTACATATGTCTGTGTATATATATATATATATATATATATATATATATATATATATATATATATATATATATATATATATATATATATATATATATATATATATAAAGTTGATATGAAAATGAAAATGTTTATTGGCAGACTATAGTCCATATGACAAATATTATTAATACAATGACAGTTCATATACTAAGGCTAGAAATATATACAATTGATTAGAAATAATACTGCACTGTCGAAGTTAAGTGGAGCTACAGACAGACAGACGTTTTCGTACCAAGAAGTCCATAGCTTAGAGCAGTGGTTCCCAACCTTTTTGCGCCATGCCCCACCTCGACACCTCAAAAAATTTGATGCCCCCCATTAATATAAAAACAAATTTGGTGTTGAAAAGGTATTATTTAAAATTTACAATAATATGAGTACATTTAATATGAGTTACCGTACATTCAATATGAGTAAATAAACTTGAGGTTGAAGCTAACTAAATTATTACCTTGAAATAAAATTTCTCAGTTGAAAAGTTATAATTTTAAATTTCAATAATATGAGTACATTCAATATGAGTTACATAAATATGAGTCAAGAAACTTGAGATTGAAGCTAACTATATTATTTCCTTGAAATAAAACTTCAGTTGAAAAGTTGCAATTTTAAATTCACAAAAAAGTAATTTAATCAATAATACCACTTTAAATTCACAATATTAGGTAAAAATACAGCAAATTCAAAGTTTGATAATCTCAAGTTAGTGAGATCCTTGAGCTTGATGTTTACTACAAATGGTTTTGATTTCAGGCACTAACTTAGTTAGCTTCAGTCTTAAGTCTCCTCGTTTTGTGATATCCAGTCGGTTTTTTTTTTCTGTAGTAAGTCACTTACAGCACTAAAACCACATTCCACCAAATATGAAGATGGGAATGGTAACAGTAGCTCTCTCGCCAAACGAGTTGAATTTGGGTATTTAGTCTTGGTCTCATCACAGAGCCACATCATGGTTCCTTTTACTTTGAATATAGTTTTAACAGACTCATCATTTTGTATTTCAGTCAGTTCTTCTTGGTACTTCATGCCCACTTCAGATAGGTCCACTAGCAATGGCTGAGTTAGCCAAGATGGAAAGCTCATTCTTTTAAATCAGAAAATCTGTAATTTAAATCACAGGCCAGTATTTTCAAATGATCCACAATGACAAGTAAAGCATCATCAGTTACCTCACACTTATTTAGCCAATATAACTGGGTATATTTTCTTGCAGAAATATTCTTTTGGCATAATTCCAGAAATGTAATGAAGCCAAATATCTTTGTCTTTGAATCAACATGTTAAGTAAAATATGGAATTGTTGTCGTCGTGTAAAAATGTTGCAATAAAAATAATTATATGTTATTGAAATTTTAAAATATATTTATTTATAAAAATTATTATGTATAAATTTAATTTTATTGTAGCATTTTCAAATTGCCCCCAAAATATTCAAATTGCCTCCCTGTGGGGCGTGCGCCCCACGTTGGGAATCACTGGCTTAGAGGATAAATGGCAGGACTCATGAATAGCTTGGATGATCGGGTTGGTTGATTTTTTAATTCTTTGCATTAGACTGTGTTGAGCACGTCTTGTTACCTCCGGGAAGCTCGGGACATTGCGGGTAGCAAACATTTGCGAAGCTGAGCATCTCGGGGTAATTTATGTAAGAGTCTAAAAGACCTGTTATACAGCAAATTTAGGGTTCTGCCAGAACCTTTTTTATAATTCACCCAGAGTTGCTGACTGTATATATTACTGCAGAAAGTACGAAAGTGTGTGTCTTTAGCTTCACTTGTGCAGAAACGAAAGTTCCTTATGGTCATATTCGCTTTAGCACACAGGCTTCGATTCGAGATTGTTTTCTTATATGAATGTATATAATATTAAGAACATCTTTCATTTTAATTGTTCTGTTATTGGTATTCCTTTCTTGTAGAATAAATGAAAAATCGCTGTTGGAAAAGATGTGAAAGGGGCATTAGAGTAGCAGCGCGTTGGTCGGTGTCTCTGTATTAAAAAGTCGCGTGATTATCGCTGCGTCTTCTATCCCTTGTATTCTCTAAGGTTACGAATACATGGAAAGAAATGAAAAAAAAAAACACCACATAAGCACAGTAGTGTTGCCATTACTGTATCTAACTCTAATTTCATTCGAGCTTTTGCACTGGTTCCTGTTGTGAGGGGCTTCGCTACAGTTCCCATGACATCGTTTTGACTGATGTTGGTTTCTGCAGACATTGCTAAGTTCTGAACAAAGTTTTGATGGATTAGTCTTTGATCCATGCTTGACAGATCGTAATAAGATTCTTCGCTCACATTCTGTCAATGTTGCCTTAATACGCCCACCTAATTGCTTATTTAATATGTCTTTCATTTCCTTCCATGTATTCATAACCTTGAGGAGTGTTCCTCGAGATAGCGGATCATTTACGTGATATTTAATACTGAGCCACCTACAAAAAAGGTTCCTACTATCATGCCCCTCTCACAGTTGGTAAAATCTTTTCGAAGCGTCATTTTTACTTATTCTGCAAGAACAGGAAATACCAATATCACCATATTAAAATAGAAGATGTTCTCAATATTATATGCATTCATATATTAAATTAGTAAAGTATATAACGCCATTAATGATATAAAATACAGCATAAAAAATGAAAGTTTGATCAACCTATACATATATATATATATACAGGGCGTCCCAAAAAAATGTATACACACTTTAAATACTTATAAAGGCAGTGTTTATTAAAATACATTTCATTTTCAAAATGTAATAGAATCTACAGACATTATTTAATTGTTTTGTCAACGCCTGTTTTCAAACTGACGTCCGTTCTGGTCCAGGCACTGCTGATAACGCGAAGCAATGGAATCGCAAACATCACGAAACATTTCGTTTGGTATTTGTGTGCATTCTCGTTCAATGGCTGCTCTCAATTCAGCGACTGTTGCAGGTTTTATAGCGTAGACTTTGTCTTTTAAGTATCCCCATAAAAAAAGTCTAATGGTATGAGGTCTGGTGAACGCGGAGGGTATTCTACGAAACCCCTTCGTCCAATCCACATCCACATCCACATCGTGCCAAGTACCACTCGCAATACTCCACTCTTCGGTCCGGATCATCTTCATTACTAGCATGGACTAATCTTGGAATGTAACTTTTCCATTGACAGCGCTTCAAAATGCGTTGGACAGACGATTCTGAAATTCCTACCTCACGACTCGCTTGCCGCAGATTTTCTTGGACTTTGGTGATACGTTTCCAGTACTCTTTCTTGCTTTGTGGGGCTTGTCGATGTCCGTGGTCTTCCGGAACGCTTCTTGTGGACATTCTGAACAGTTCCATCGGCTTCAAACTTATCTCTAATTCGAGTGATGGTAAGTCGCGTTGGTGGATCTGTTTGAAACTCCCTCCTAAACTGTCTTTGCACTTCAACTGCGTTTTCACACTTCCAGTAGCATTTTAGAATGAATTTCCTTTGTTCAAAGCTTAGTCTGACTGCCATTATTAATTCTAATGGGTTTAACTTGGAAAGAAAGAAACATCAATTGAGCTATCAGCTGTTAAAGTGTGTATACATTTTTTTGGGACGCCCTGTATATATACATTTCAACTGCAAAGAACACGCAGTATAATTAACGTAAAGAACGACGCTTGTATAGAAGAACATTCCGCGCAAGATGAGGAGGGAGAACGAATGTGTGTGTGTGTGTGTGTGTGTGTGTGTGTGTGTGTGTGTGTGTGTGTGTGTGTGTGTGATTATTATTGGTAAATTGGTTTATATTTTACATGATGAACTGTCGAATCTTGAGAATTTAAAGAAGTACAAGATTATATCAATAATGATTGAATTTTAAATAAAGTACCCTTTCCAATAAGACATTGAAAAGCTTCTGCAAAAGAAAAAAGAAAAAAGGTTTGTAAATCCTCGATCTTGTCATACCCAACTAGACATTAACTTTAGGAGAATCTCTCTCCCATTCCTAGAACTCGGCCGGTTTTTCACTGGAAAATTAACCTTTCCACATGTGTGGAATGTTCCCTCATCGCTGAAGAAAATGTGGTTTAATAAGTTTTCGGAATGAATTTTTTTCAATCAATTCTGTGTAAATGACGGCTCGTCTTGTATAATCCTCTTCGTGTAACTCATGTAACACTTGAATATGGTAACTTTTCTTTTTTAATGGTGATTTTAAGATGCTTAGACAGTCGTTTTTGGTATGCTCAGTCTACGTGATGCTGCACGAGTTGACATTCTACTATTTGTTTCAAAGGCATCTGTTACCATTTCAACATTTTCTTGAGAGGTACCTGGACGTCGAGATTTTGCTTCATCGTGAACACATCCTGTTCTTCTAATTTATTGACCAGCTCGCGAATTGCTTTGTCTGTAGGTCCTGGTTTGAGAAATCTTCTTCCGAATTTTTCTCGAATTTCTTTGCACTTCTTTCTTTGGATACTTAGTGTTACTACCATCGCACGTTCTTGGACATCCATCATCATCTATGGCCTGTTAAAAATAAAATAGAAATATAATTATTTCAGCAAAATAGGGACTTTTGGACCACCCTGTATATTAAAATATACGTCTAAATATAAGTATGATATAAATGTAAAATAAATATAATGATATTTTTGCAGGCATTCAACTTAGAATTAGATTACAAGCGTGGAGTTACTCGAAAGAGAAGTTTTATCATTCAATGAAAAGATAACTTCCAAAATAGAATTTAGATATTCCAACAGTAGCGAAAACATTAGAATATTGAATAAACATACAGGGTCATTCGTTTAGTCCTGTCTCAAAAGGTTATTTATTATACAGTTACTTTTACGGCAGGACTTTTGAATCACCATATATATATATATTATATATATATTATATATAATATATATATATATATATATATATATATATATAGAGAGAGAGAGAGAGAGAGAGAGAGAGAGAGAGAGAGAGAGAGAGAGAGAGAGAGAGACTATAATAGCTTCTTTAAAGAGAGGCAACAAAGAGAGAATATAATGGATTTTGACTTTGTTCCATAAGATATAGCGCGAGTTGTTATAAATGAAATTGCATTCAGCTGCAGGTCCGGAAAATAGGACGCCTCGATGATTAAAAATTGTATGAATGAAATAGCTACACCTCTGTATTGTATATGAAGATCTCTGGACACGGGGAAATGCCGAGCATCCTGAAAAGGGTGAACATTGTTCCTATATAGAAAGGAGGAGACAGATTTCGAGCGACGAACTATAGACCAGTGTCACTGACATCTTATTTCACCAAAATATTTGAAAAAAATAATTAGAGAAAATTTATGACTTTTTGTAGCCACGTGAAAGATTCGATGAGAACCAGCACGGTTTCCAATCAAGAAAATCGTGGCTATCACACCTAATACCAGTAAAATTGAGGCACTTGAAAACACTGAGAACTATGATGTAATATACACAGATTTTACTAAAGCATCCGACACATGTGGTCATGGTATAATAGCAAATAAAATGAAACCTATAGGAATAATGGGAAAAGTGGGAAAATGGATCAAAACCTTCTCAGAAAACGTCAGAAAGTTGTTAAAACCCAAGGAATATCATCAACAGAATCGGAACTACATAGCTCATTATCGCAAGGAACAGTATTAGCGCCACTCCTATTCATTATCATAATAACTGACACACACAATGAAGTAATCAATAACAGTGCAATAACATCCTTTGCTAATGATACAAAAATCAGCAGAGAAATTAGAAAGGCAGATGATGTGAAATCCTAACAGACGAACACAAACAGAATATACAGATGGTCAGAAGAAAAAAAAAAAGACATGAAATTTAGCACCGAAAAATTTCAGCTCTTAAGTTAAGGAAAAATTGAGCAGATAAAACCAAAGGAATACAATGCCTCAAATAGGCAGAAAATTCAAAGAAATATAAAATCAAATGATTTTGGCGTTATAATGACCGACGATGCGAAATTTGGGAGACAAAAAACGGATAGCGATAAACAATGCAAAAATAATTACGGGATAGATACCGAGAACATTTAAAAGAAGGGACAAGAGAGTAATGATTTCCTTAATGAAAACACTGATCATACTGCTCAGTCTTGACTTCCCCATATAAAAAAAGAAGAAATTAATAAAAGAAGAAATCCAAAGAAATTTCGCAGCCAAGACTGCAAACCTAAATTACTGGGAAATACTACGTACATTAAATCTATACTCGCTGGAAAGAAGAAGAAAAGATACACTATAATATAAGTAAGGAAAACAATAGAGAAACTAGTATCTAACCTCAAACTGAACCCGATAATCACCCTAACAACACTGGAAAATAGGAAAGGAACACTGTGTAGTGTTCCAAAATAAAAGGCCAGACAAGGGATATCCTCAACTCTGAAAGAAAATAGCTTTATTGTCAGAGGGGCAAGACTATTTAACCATCTACCCAAAGACATTAGGAATATCACTGGAGTCAAAGGTTGAAGTCTTCAAAAGAAAAGTAGATGCCTGGTTCAGAACGGTGCGGAATGAGACAAGGGATGAGACATCTCGCTATGCGAGATGGAGGGCTCAGAGTAATTCTATCTTCCATCAAATCAAATCTAGAGGTGTTTCATAACATTTGGGACGCACTTTCAGGATGGATTCAGGACGTGAAACCAATTAAAAAAGTTTATATAAACATATGTCTGAAATCGTTTTGTTTCCGAGTTACAGCCCGTTATCTGTTCCAGCAAGATCCGCCTTACCTTTAAAGGAAGTGCTCAAAATGACCCCCTTGCGCTTGAATACACGCCTGAACACGCCTCGTCATAGACTGCCTGACGCGTTCAAACATTCCAGGTATTGCTCGGATTTTCTGGCATCCTTGTTCTACACGTTGGCGAAGCATTTCAACGTTGTCAATGGGTGTAACGTAAACGATGGATTTCAGATGACCCCACAGGTAAAAATCGAGTGGATTCAGGTCCGGGGAGCGAGCAGGCCACGCAATGGATCCTCCACGGCCTATCCTTTTATCAGAGGAAATGGTCATCCAAATAGTCTCTGGCTACTCGACTAAAATGAGGCGCAGCACGACGTCGGACACCAAGAGGAACTTCATCCAGTAAATCGTTTAAATCATTCCTTGAAAAATTGGAATACGATTCTCCTGTTAATCTTCCAGGCAAAACAAACGGACCGATTAAAGTTGTCGGCAATAAGTCCTGCCCATACATTGATACTAAATTGTTGTTGGTGCCTTGATTGGACGATAGCATGCGGATTCTCTTCGGCTCAGTGATGAGTGTTGTGAAAATTGATTACGTCATTTCTTGTGAAGGCAGCCTCACAGAAAGCAACAGGAGGGTAGAAAAAGGGGATCGCGAGCACACTGTTGAAGGAACCAAGTACAAAAAGCCTCTCGTGGTGGGAAATCAGCTTCAGTTAGGCTTTGTACTCTGAATGTGATATGGGTAAAGCTGTTGTTCCCGTAAAATTCTCCACACACTTGTGTATCTTACACCCTCTGCTGCTGCTATCCTTCGGTGGTGCTGACACCAGGATGTTCCTCGACGACGCGATTCAAGACCCGCTCTTCCAACTCAACAGTTCTGGCGCTGATTGGTCTACACCATCTGAAACTCGCTTGTTAACTGATCCTCTATCACCAAAACGCTGGTCTATTCTCTGAAAGGTCTTCTTATCTGGTAGACGGCGAGTCTGTATGCGGAAACCTTTCCGCATACAGACGTCTTGCTGCGGCCGCATTACACTCGGCAAGTCCATACATGAGATGCATGTCTGCCGTTTTTCTCTGTTGAATAAGCCTCCAATCTCACTTAAAATGCACACTATCACTGAATAGCACAAAAACTTTTAAGTTTTTTTTTCACTGGACTGCACTTATTCACGGTAAGACGTTACAAATACGAACAGTGAAACACCGCGATGCACCTCTGACTAACTGATAGCTCTCTCAACGATATTGAAACATGTCATAGAGTGTACGAAACATCACAATCGGCAAGGCCATACATGAAATAAGTCTCGTACACACTCACAAACATTGTCGGCAAGCAGTGTTTGTAAACAGTTTGCGGAAAGAGTTGCTGGAACACAAAACAGGCTTAACTCGGAAACAAAGCGATTTCAGGCATATGTTTATATAGACTTTTTTCATTGTTTTCAGGTCCTGAATCCATCCTGAAAGTGCGTCCCACATGTTATGAAACACCCTGTATATATATATATATATATATATATAAAGTAAACTTGCAAATTCATTTCGAACAGGATATGACCACAGAAACGTGTTCATTGTTAACATAGAGAGTAATATACATGTCCATCAGTTGTATAAAGACCCCAATAGATCAGGCGTCTGATAAAATTTACGTTCTTGTCATATATACTCGTATACAGGGTGAGTCAAAATTCCTGCCTGAAAAGTATTTATTGTATACTGTAGTTATTTTTGAGGCAGGAGTTTTGACTCACCCTACATATATATGTGTGTGTGTGTGTGTGTGTGTGTGTGTGTGTGTGTGTGTGTGTGTGTGAGAAAGAGAGAGAGAGAGATGTATATAAACTGAAATTGGCTCTTAAATATAAATCGGAGGTGCGAATGGGGTAATTTCGCGAGGCACACAATATCAGAAGAGACCAGAATTCGAACACCTCCCAAAATTGGAACAGAATTGAATGTATTGAATTGCTTCGTGGGAACATACATGTTTATACATTTTCATAATATATATATATATATATGATGCACACCCACAAGGAAAAGCGATTCCAAGATCTTTCGTGTATTCAACATTACACCGTTTGAATACAAAAAAGATATTGGAATCACGTTTCCTTTTCCTTGTGAGTGTGTATCATTTATTTATTTCACGTGTTTAATTGTGAAATTCATCCCATATATATATATATATATATTATATATATATTATATATACACAGGGTGATTCATAAATGTGTTTCGTAAATCGCAGGGTGTATTCTTGAGACAAACGTAAAGAAAAAACACCATATAAACATAGGTCGAGAAACCCGTAGGTTTCAAACTATAACACGCGACAGAAAATGAAACTCCTAAATATTTTTTACATAGATTTTTTGGGATAGGGCGCGGTGGTCCTATTCCGTGGCCACCTTGATCACCAGATTTAAATCCTCTTGATTACTACTTGTCGGGGTCGTTTAAAAAGCCTACTTTATGTTACAGAGGTCCAAGCACGTGATAAATTATGGCAACGAGTTCGAGACAATTGCGAAACGATCCGCAATACTCCACGAATTTTGAGTATGTCAGACAATCACTGGTGCGACGTGCTGAGGCATTCATTCAACAGGTAGGAAAGGATTTTGAACGTTTACTTTAATGAAGCAAATGTATCGCACTGTGTATTTGCATAAAATGTAAAAAATCTTTTGGAGTTTCATTTTTCTGTCACGTGCTATAGCTCGAAACCTACGGGTTTCTCGACCTATGTTTATGTGGTCTTCTTTCTTTCCTTTTATCTCGAGAATACATCCTACGATTTATGAAACATTTATGAATCACCCTGTGTATGTATATATATATATATATATATATATATATATATATATATATATATATATATATATATATTTATATATATAGGGTGTACACAAAGTCCTTTCCCGATTATAAACTTTAATTAATTACATGAAATCCAAAGAAGAGACATTAATGCTTTGTTTTGCATGTTGTTGCGCAACACATCGTTTTTGTCTAGCCACTGTTTAGTGTGGATTAATGCATGATAGAGTGATAGGCCGATTCTTCTTGCTGAAAAGAATGTTACGGCACAAGTGTACCTGGACATGCTCGAGTTCTTGTAGCCCCCCCCCCCCCCCAAAGTTGGAAGACCTTCAACCAATCAACCATCATTTTACAGCAAGCACTGGGATTTGTTCGTGCGTGAGTTCTTCGACACCAATTTTCCCAAAAGATGGATCGGGCGCGACGGGCCGGTGCCATAACCTCCACGATCCCCCGATACGACGCCCATGGAGGTCTTCCTCTGGGGATATGTAAATTATTATGCATACTATACTCCTGCTGTTGACATTAACACTCTTCGTGCGAGGATTTGCGATGTCATCAACAGTTTCACGAGAGATATGCTAACGAACGCATGGAGTGAACTCGAATTTAGCTTCGATGTGCTACGTGTAACTAACGGCGCACATGTTGAGATTTAATGAGAAATATAATAAACTTGATGTGTTATGTAATAAAATGCAAAACAAAGCATTTTTACTGTGTCTTCTTTGGATTTCATGTAATTATTAAAGTTTATAATCAGGAAAGGACTTTCTGTACATCCTGTATATACGAGGGTTGTTCAAGAAGTAAGTTTACAAGGTTATTTACCGGTGCATTATGCATAGCACAATAATGTTGTTGGTAGTACAATATTTTGTTAGACATGTGTGGCAACATCCGGGGTCACCACGAACCAAAAAGTTCAAGACTGCACCATCAGCTGGTAAGGTGATGGCAACGATTTTTTTGGGACCATCAAGGCGTTTTGCATGTTGAATTCATGCAAAAAGGGACAACAATAAATGCCATTTTTTATTGGGAAATATTACAGGACTCTGCGCGGCTATCAGAAAAAAATGTCCCGGGTTGCTTACTGCAAGTGTGGTGTTCTTGCATGACAATGCACGCCCTCACACTGCAAATCAAACACGCCAACTTTTGGAATCGTTCCATTGGGAAGTTATGGCTCATCCCACCATAGTTCTAACCTTACACCAAGCGACTTCCATTTGTTTCCAGCCCTAAAGGAACACCTCGGAGGTAAACAATTTCAAAACGATCCTGATGCGGAAGCGGCCGTGCGAAACTGATTAAAAACTAAGAACCCTACATTTTACTCGACTAGCATCGGAAAGCTTGTCCCACGGTACGACAAATGTTTGAAATCTGTTTGGTGATTATGTAGAAAAGTAGTAATAAATTGTTGAAATACTTGTAATAATTACTTGCCTCGTAATAAAACAGTTTCTTCAAAACGCTTGTAAACTTAATTTTTTAACAACCCTCGTATATATATATATTTCTTTTCCACCTGGAAAACTGGGTTCAGTTCTGGTTCCCATATTTACGAAAGGACATAGACAGAATGGAGAGAGTGCACCAACGGGCTACTAAGATGATTCCTAGACTTAGAAACAAGTCATTCACTGCCCGTTTAGAAACGTTACATTTATTCTCTTTGTAAAAAGGCATATTCAAGGAGATTTAAATCCAGGTGTTTAAAATTATTAAAGGTTTTGATAATGTCGAAGCCGAAAAATACTTCACGTTCAAAAATGCAGATAGAACTCGCGGTAATACTGTCAAATTAGTGGGTAAATATTTTAATTCTAATGAAGCTAAACATTTTTTCTTCACTCGTATACTGTAGTTAATTTGTGGAAGGGATTGGCAGCCAGGGTAGTTCAAAGTAATTCGGTCGAGTCCTTTAAAAAGAGACTAGATGCTTATCTTGCCTTAAACCCCCAGTTGGAAGCATTTGTTAGCGCGTAGAAGTACTGTAGAATTTTCACTCAGATTCCCTCCTCTGAACTTTAAACCTTTCACTTTTCTTTAAATTTTCTTACATCTTTTAACTTTCCTTTTTAAACAGATAGCTTCGAAGGGGCCAGCCGGTCTGTTGCTATTTGATGTCCTTTGTATTTCTTTGTAGTTGTGTTCCTTATATATATATATATAGATATAAGGTATTCCAGAAATCCTGCCCCAAAGCCTGATACCATGGCATACATTATGGACACTAATATATATATATATATATATATGACGTTCATAAGTATTTGTACAGAGAAATATTTCAGTTATATTCCTACTCATTTTTTGTATCATGTAGCATAAAATACTAGGGGCACTCAATATATTTTGCCCCACCATTTTTTCTTAGCTAAATAATAGGTCATGGGGCTGAAATGTCTTTTGGACCGTAAGTTTGAACTTTCTGCGCTTCACATAACCGGATTTTTCCAGTTTGAACCTCCCCTCCTTGAATGAAACCGCTTTTAAACGCCCTTGTATAAAACCGATGGTTAACACAGTTACGAAAATGGAGTTCTTAACAGCAGAGAAGGAAACAGTTGGAAATATTCACAAACGTCTACAAAACGTTTACGGAGATGCTGTTGTTGATCGAAGCACAGTTCGACGCTGGTCTAAACGTGTGAGATCATCGGAGAGAGGGAGAGCCAGACTCGATGATGAGCCACGCAGCGGTCGCCCGGTATCGGCTGCTGTGACATCTCACACTGTGCAACGTGCTAACAGCATCAGTCGATCAAATCGGCACGTTACATACAAGGAGCTATTACTGGAGCTAGTAATTAGTGAAGGAAGTGTGAATACGATAATTCAGCAACTGGGATACTCAAAAGTGTGTTCACGGTTTGTTCCTCGCGAACTGACTGAAGATCACAAAGCCCAAAGAAAAGAAATTGCTTCTGAGTCGTTGGTTCGATACGAGACAGAAGGGGATGACTTCCTTTCACGAATTGTGACGGGATGAGACTTGGGTACACCACTTTGAACCTGACACAAACGCCAATCCTGGAGTGGCATCACGCAAACTCCCCACGCAAGAAAAAGTTCAAAATGGCTCCCTCTGCAAGAAAAGTTATGACCATCATCTTCTGGGACATGAAAGGAGTGATTCCGGTGGACATTATGAAGAAAGGCCAACCAATCAACTCAGAAGCATATATTGCTACCCTACAGAGACTCCAGAGACGTATAAAGTGAGTTCGACCGGAGAGAAAACTGGAAGACGTCCTTCTTTTGCACAACACAACACAACACCACACAACAGTTTGCAAACAAGAGAGGCCATCACAAAAATGCGCTTGATTGTGTTACCTCATCCTCCATACCGACAGGATCTGGCACCTTCAGACTTCCATTTGTTTGGGCCAATGAAGGATGCTATTCTTGGAAGCAAGTTTCAGAGTGACGATGAGGTTGTTGAGGAGGTTGAGGTGGCTCCAGCGGAACCCAGGGGACTTTTACCAGCAAGGAATAAAGGCCCTTGTTTCGAGGTGGAAGAAAGCCGTAGAAAAGGATAGACTATGTGGAAAAATAAAAACTTATAAAAAAGGTATGTAACTATTGTGTACAAAATTTCTGGAACTTACAAGGAAAAAAAAAAAAAAAAAAAAGGTGGGGCAAAATATATTGGGTGGCCCTCGTACTTATGAAAAGTTTAACATTCGTCTGGAAAAATTTAACAAATAAAAAATTAGTTTAACTCCAACATATGTAAAACAGCGAAGAATTTGAGGAAAATAAGAAAAAGTAAAAATGCAGAAGTTTTCATACATTTACACAAAATTATTTACTACTTTGTGTGTCCACCTGAGGCTTGAAGAATTTAAAATTTTTATCAGAAGTTGGCTGTTTATTGATTAGAGACGGTTGCAGTTCTGAATTCTAGAATTCCCTCGTCATGGTAAAGAACTGTTTACAGATCTTAAGAGATCTGTTATTCTACACACGAATCTGGAAAGAGCTATAGGAAGAGAGGAAAAGAAGTTCGAATTCCATTTACGACGGTTGCTGCAGTTAACGTACAGCTAGACGAATTAAAAGAATGGCCGCTGCGAATCCACGAGTGACCGCAGCTTATATTTGCCAAACATTAGACTAAGATCGATGTCCATCCTTCTACTGTACGTCGTACATTAAGAAAGAAAGGTCTGCCTGGAAGAGTTGCACGAAGAAAACCTCTGCTCCGGAAAGCGCACAAAGAAGCTCGTTTAAGGTAAGTCAAGGATCATCAAAATGATGGATTTGCAGACCAAAATTGAATTTTTCAGGAAAAACGAGCAACGGTATGTTTGTCGAAAATCAAGTACTGCATTCGAGGAAAAAAGCATCTTTCTTCCGATTAAATATGGTGGTGGTAGTTCGCTTTTTTGTGGATGCTTTAGTGGTACCGGTCTAGGAAAACTTGTCATCAATGGAATCTTGAATTCGAAGAAATATTAGGAAATTTTCAAGAAAATGTATTGACTTCAGTTTGAGATTTGCGAATGGGTCGCAATTGACTACTGCAACAAGATAATCCAAAACATAAAAGTAAGAGCACCATGAAATGACTTCAACGAAAGAATTTCAAACTTCTCGAGTGGCCCAGTTAAAGCCCAGATCTCGATTTAATCGTGAATTTATAGTTTGTTTGAAAAAAGGTGTCCGCAAGAGAAACCTTCGAATCTGAATGAATTGCAACAATTTTGGATCACCTGATATCTTCGTTAAAACTAACGAAAATATCACGGCTTAACCTAACCAATCGTCAAGGGCGTACAGTTCACCTAACCGGGCATTCAATTTAATTTATTACTATTTTGGTACTGCAAAGCAAAAAACAAGAATACATGGGGGCCCTGATCTTCAGGTGATCCCAATTTTCTTTAGAAGAATGGGTTAAAATTTCTCCTGAGAGATGTCGAAACCTTGTAGAAACATACCCAAAACGAATCACTGGTCATTCAAGCCTAAGGTAGACACACAAAGTATTAGCTAAATTTGTAAATAAATGTATGGAAACTTTTGCACTTTTAACATTTTTTTATTTTCCTCAAATTCTTTGATATTTTACATTATATGTTGAAGTCAAACTAATTTTTTTGTTTAAGTTTTCTAAATGAACAGTAAACTGTTCATGACTTTTCTATGCATGATACAAAAGATGAGGACGAATATTAGTGAAATATTTCTCTCTACAAATTCTTATGAACGCGACTATATAATACAAATGACGACACTGACATATGGAAATTTAATGTGAAAATGAAGAAAAGAATTTGTATTGACAGAAATACAGTATTAGTTTTGGGACGTATTTTCTTATCCATGAAGATGTATCATAAAATATGAGTAAATGAAATGAAAATGAAACGTCAAATTGAAGATATTTATTTGCAGAAAATGATTTTCCAAATGCAGCAAAAAAATTATAAATAAAAATAAATTTAAGAATTTCTTAAGTAGTAAAAGCAAATAGTAAAAAGTTAAAACTACTAAAACTCGATGATGTAATCAAAGTGGCACATTTTCTTTTTATTTACTACCCATTTTCATTGGATTGAAACTATGGAATGATTTAAATGCTGATATAAAAAATACGGTGAATGTAAATTCGTTTAAAACCAAGTTGAAATCCAGATTAATTAATGGCATACTAATAAAAATCTAGGATTAATGTACATTACTATTGTTTGTTCATTCCTCGTGTGTGATCTAGGATTAAAGACACATTACTCGTGATTGTTCAGTTCTTATATCTCGTGTATAATATTGATTTCTTTGTATGGTATTGGTATAATACCTTCATTAATGACCCTGCATTTGTTATATCGATAATGATACTTTAAGATAAATACATACCTTAATTAATAATACTTATTCATAATAATAACTTTTATTTTTAATAAGACCCCAGTAAAGCCTAAAGCTTAAGGGCCAAATTAAATAAAATAAGTAGTGCAGCTTCACAATTATTTATGTCATAAATTGTAAGACCTATGTATTTATTTTATTATTATTAATAAAGGTTATTCAATCAAATCAATTATTTATATATATATATATATATATATATATATATATATATAACTGATTATAAGAGTTTTGGGAGGGCACTCTGAATTAGGCTTAATTACTGAACACACAACTTCACTTCAGGGAATCTTACTTATGATAGTGCACCTGGCAAACATTTGTGAAAACGAACATCTCAACGGTAAATTGTATAAGACATTAAATAAATTTAATGCACAATAGCGCTTAGCCGGTAAACATTCTCTTAGTGGAACATAATGAATTGCAAATTACATCGTCTCTTCACACTCTATCGTAAAAGGGAAAAATACAAAATGTAAACTAAATAATGATGAAATAACAAAGCGGTTCTTATTATCAAGTTATAGAAATGCTTCTGGGTATTTAAATTCCATATTTACATTTGTTAACAAACAGTCTTAAGTTTGTATACTCAAATTTCCTCCAACAAGAAACGAAGAAATGGAACCAAGAAATAATGAAGAAAAGAAAAAGACAATGTTAATAGGATGAATGGGAAATGGTGACTGGTTACTTATAAGATGTATATGTTAATGACCTTTAAATCACGAATCAGATCGATCCTAGAAATAAGGAAATTGGCGGAATTTGTAGTGTGACCTAATTTGTACTATATTGCTACTTGCTACAAATTCTGCCAATTTCCATATTTCTATGGTTGACCTGAAACACCCTCTGTGTGTGTGTGTATATATATATATATATATATATATATATATATATATATATATATATATATATATATATATATATATATGGTAAATATTAAGTTTCGCGAAGACCAGTGATTTTGACAAAGTCGAAATTTATTACAAAGATTGTTTATTTCCCACGCGAACAATTTCAGCCAATCTAAGACGACCACCTAAACCTCGTGTAATTTAGTCTCAGTGGAACTTAATATTAGCCATATATATATATACATATAGTCATCACTTTATAGTCGCCATTTTATGCTGCTGAAGTTATATGCACCATTTTTATAGCGGCAAATTAACTGAGGCAAATTTGTAAAGCTTAATTGTACAGACTACCAATCTGAAGAAAGGTTGTGGTTATATATAATTAAGTAGAGGTTGACAAGATAACTGAACAGTTAATTAGTATTTGGGGTCACCAGGTACCAAACGTACCAACTGAGGGAAAAAAAAATAGGCTGTTCTGTTTTTCCTTTTACTTAATAAATAAACGTTCAGAGCGAATAAAATTACAGTTGTTTAAATTGAATGTGGAATGATAATGTGATTGAATTGTTAATTACAATGTAGGACAAATGTACAGTATATAAATGGAAGTAAAAATAGGTCATTAAATGAATTATAAAATGACGCGTGAATGAATTTAAGAGTCTTTTATGGTTGAACAGAATGACAAATAGGCCAAAGCAAGGGGATGGTAAAATAGATGTTACATCTTCCGAAGCTGAGCAATAACTGGTGATGTCTCGATTGGTAAATCTTAACGAGGTGAGACTCGAGTTTTGTCGCTTCTTCTCTCTGGTTATGACTTTGTCGGAAGATCTTTTAATGGCTTTTTTGGTATGATGGCTTTTGGAGCTCGCCTTACGGTATCGTGGAAGCGTTCTATGATGCTCACATCCGTTCAGGGAGTTATGAAATTAAGGTGACCCTTGGTATCCGAAGACGTCCGTTTGGGTTGTCGCTATGGCTGCCAGGAAACTTCTTTGATCGTTAGTCCGAATGTAACGAAGAGCTGCATGCATCTTTATAAACGCGATGAACTGGGTTCTTAAAGTTTAATTGAACAGATGGTAAAAATGGCTTCGGAAGGTTAACCTTTTTATGAATCCATTCAATATGCACTTGAGAAATATATTACCGTATCACATGTATGGAGTTTCTGCAGTAAAACATATATATATATATATATATATATATATATATATATATATATACATAGAGGGTGCGGCATAAGTCGCTTTACTAGGAATAATGAAATCACCTTGCGAAGAATAATATTTATTATTTATTACTGAAATTGTTCAGTGTCCTCCAGCATGTTCATACACACGTTACATCTTTGAACCACTGAACAACAAATAGCACGACACAGTTCTTTGTTATTATTCAACGTCTCGAACTCTTGACGCATCACTCTTCATGTGATCGAAGTTTCGAGGTTTCTGGCCGTAGACTCTATCTTTGATTACACCCCACATTGAATAATCAATGTGATGTGATTATTCAATGTGGGGTATAATCAAAGATAGAGTCTAAGACCAGAAACCGTGGGACTTCGATCACATGAAGACTTTGATACGCCAAGAGTTCGAGACGTTGAATAACAACAAAGAACTGTGTCGTGCTATTTGTTGTTCAGTGGTTCAAAGATGTAACGCGTGTATTGAACATGATGGAGGACACACTGAACAATTTCTGTAATAAATAATAAATATTATTCTTCGCAAGGTGATTTCATTGTTCTCGGTAAAGCGACTTATGCCGCACCCTGTATATACTGTATATGTTAACCCCTCCGTCTATGGCCTTGGGTTGTTCGAAATCGACGGGGGTTCTGGTTGGGAGGCAGCAACGGATATTTCTCGCGATAGTTTTCTTCTATAATATTCTAATTTTTCTCTCATTTCTTTTTTTCTCTTTCTATAACACTCTGATACTTTCTCTGAAGGTTCGCTGATTTTCTTTTTATAAATATCGGGAACTATTTTCTCTACTTTATTTACTAAGTTCTCTGAAGAGAGCCAAACTCGAAGGGGAAAAATAAAAAGTTTCTCTCACTGTAATTTACTTCTAAAAATGTACAGGTAGTGCTCTGAATTTACAGGGGTAGAGGTTCGACCTCTTTCGACCATGACTCAGGCCGGAATCTAAAAAATTAAGGAGGCAAGGGGCCTCTGCCCCCTCCTCGCTGAGAGGCTGCTAACAAGGGAGTAAGTGAAGTCAAGAAGAAAAAGTAGTAGTAGTTATTTTACAATTACATGCTTTATAAATAATTTAAATTTTGGGGGAGTGCAGTTTGACGGTTAAGTTTCCCCCTTCAAACACATGATCAGAATTTTGAAAGATTCCAAATAAAAAAAAAAAAAAAAAAAAAAAAAAATCGTATTTTCGCGACTATATATTTCTAAAGAGCGACATAATTTCGTAGTAGTACATTGAGTACAATCTAAGTACATCACTGAGTACATTGTAATTTTTGTTTACAACAACTATGATTATAATTACGGATTAATTCACATTCACTTATTATCGTTAATTACAGTTCCATTAAAGTACATTCACTACGTCATTAAGTACATTACATCATTAAGTACATTAGTCACTTACAATTCTCAGTGTTTTTATATTTATATATGGTTATTAGTACAACACAAAGTACATGGGCACATACGGTATATATTTATATACAACATTTACAGTATATACACATGATATATAACATAACGCATGATAATGTTTTATAAATTTGAATCAGAGCGAGAGGAGACTACGTTTTCAGATGCTCAATTTATGCTCTGATCATCGAATTGCTTACACTTGCATAAGCATTTTCGAGTTTATTACGAGAGGCGAAATAATTAAAATAAAAAAAAAATAAAAATAATACATGCGAACGTATTTGCACGACTTTCAACGAACAGGTACGAATGCATAAAGTTTTGTACACATTTCATAGTTTGACACGAGTAAAATTAATATTTAATAAAATTGATATAGGATAATGGTCAAGATAAGATATGGACGTATGGATGAATATGATCGCATAATAGTTATATTGCACCATACCAGACAGGCCATAACATATAAATAACGAGATATAAAGTGTAACGTTTTCATACGTCAATTCATAATCAATATGCCACGGCTGTTCAATTCGTACATACAGTACAAGTCATTATTGGGAGGATTTAAAAGAAACGAATTAGAGACAAAGAGTGGGTATTAAGGACTAAGAAGTACAACTACGGGTTCCAATCCTGCTATATGCAATGTGCATGCATAATCTAATAAAGTTTAGGGACGAGGGTTAGATGCAAGACAACCATAATAGAATAACACAATAGAAAGCACAAATCGAAATTCTATCCAAACTCGCTCAGGCGATTTTGGTTTCTCATGTAAAAATGAACGTAAAAATGAACGTAAAAATGAACGTAAAAATGAACATTCAAGCATAAAAACCATACAACATAAGTATTGTATGAAAATAATGAATATAAGGGTTTATATAAAGATTATCTAAATACACGGATTAGGTAAACATGAGGATTATATGAATATAAATATAAGGATATACAGAATGATATAAATATGTTTATATGAATATACGAAGTATATAAGTGGATATAAGAATTATATACATGGATATAAGACTCATACGAATGAATATAAAAATATATGAACATAGGAATTATTCATTGTTCATTTTCACACACACACACACACACACACATATATATATATATATATATATATATATATATATATAATATATATATATATATATATATATACTGTTCACATTTTCGTTCCTTGGAAATCTCAATTTATAATGAACAGGAAAACCTGCAGTAGTAAGATATTCATCTTTATTCTAACATTACGGGAAATTCTTCCCCATCTTCAAAGATTTATATCGAAGCAGTACATAATTTTTAAAATCCTGAGGAACATTTATAAACCAACTACAGTATAATTACGTATTGAGCGCCTAAAGATACTCTTTATATAAAATTTTCATACCATGACCAAATTTATTTAAATTAAAAATAGAAATTACACAACTCGTATCTCAATTATATCCTCAATTATATCCACAAGTAAATTCGAAACTAATATTTACTAATAATAATCATTCCATAAAGTCATATTTCAAAGTTAAAGAAAAGCCCCCAACGAGCCTTAGTTCACATATCTCCAAATTCACATGCGCCGACTACTCAGCCTGCTACATTGATACTTCAGAACGTCAATCATTTATAAGCGAATGTGAACATATAGGTAAATCTTATAGGACAAATTACCCATTATAAAGACTAACCGAATCGTCTATGAGAGAACACTGCCACATACTTAACCACTCAAATTTCAAAATCATTACAACCAACCGTAATAAGATAGAACTGCACTTCTGGAATCATTATACAACTCCAGAGTAGAAAAATAGAATACTGTCTCAAATGCACTCATGACCTTGATAATGTCTTTCAGTTGCACACCTCTATGAGGAATACCGCCTATCTGTGACATCGTTATAATAAAATGACACCTCTGTGTGCCAGTTTTGAAAAATAAAATAAAATATAGTAAAATCCTTATTAAATAGTGAATAGTTAATGCATAGCGACATATGAAAATATTAGAATATCTTGTCAGGTGTTACAAAAAAATAGAATGTCTGGCAATATATATTGTTATTTATAGTTATGACTTCCAGAAGGTTCTACTTTAGCCGGCGTACAGGTAACTTCCGACGACTGACAGGACATCAAGCTACACAACATGGGCAGAAAACTTGACATAACAGAGGGACAGAAGCGGACGATTCTTGAGCTCAAAAAATTTGGACAACAGCAGGCAGGTTTTGCTAATAGTGTCACGCAGCCAGTCCACAGTTTCAAAACTCTTGCAACACTCAAAGAATGAATCTGCAGCTACCAGGACACGATCGAACTTTGTGGGAGAAAGTGCCTTACTACTGAGCGTGAAGATAGAATATCGAAGAATATTGCACTCACAAATAGATTTGCATCATCTTCAATGTTTCAAAAGATGTGTGAAAAGTCTGGAACTGAAGCTTCCAAACAAACAACGTTACGCCGCCTTTATGAAATGGGATTTCGGTCACGAAAACCCAAAATTATACGAAACGATTAAATGCGAAGCAATAGAGAAAACGACTATCCTGGTGCAAAGGAGGAGTTGTATGAACTGCAAAACGAGTGGCAAAAAGTGCTTTTTTTCAGGCAAATCAAAATTTTGTGTCATTTGGTGACAGGGGTTCGCGAGTTTGGCGGAGAAAGTTTAAAATGTATTATGAAAGTTGCCTGAAGCGATCGGTCAAATTTAAGGAGTGTGTGTTAGTGTGGGGTTGCATGAATGCAGATGATGTGGGGTCACTTGCATTTGTAAAGAGACCTGTCAATAGTCATGTTTATCAAGAAATCTTCGAAAACTTCATGCTGGAGTCTGGAGAACAGCTGTATGGAGACGAACCATTTATTTTTCAACATGACCCGGCTCCAGCTCATGCGGCTCGTGCAACATCTGCGTGGTTTGATGCTCATGAAATTGAAGTACTACCATGGCCAGTTAATTCTCCCGATCTTAATCCGATAGAAAATCTTTGGAATAGAATATTGCTGAGCAGAAGGTCCAAAAGCGTAAACCAGGAACACTTAGGCCGGCCGCACACAGGATCGTCTTGCGACTGACAACTTGGGTCATGACGACTCAAGTCGTCAGTCGCAAGACAATCCTGTGTGCGGCCGGCCTTAGTGATGAAGAAGCTGTTTGATGACAAACTAGCAATCGATAACTACAGAAGAATGCAAGAGGCTTGTCGGCTCGATGTCATGTCGACTGGAGGCCGTAATCAGGCCTAAGGGTGGACCAACTAAATACTAAGATCAGAATGAGGTCTTTGGTAAAGGTTTAATATATAGGCAATACTCAAAAAACATAATAAATTTATTCTATTTTTTGTAACACCTGACAAAACATTCTAATATTTTGGTATGTCGCTATGCATTAACTTTTCACTAACAATATTTTTGCTATATTTTGATTTTTCTGTCAAAACCGGCACACAGAGGCGTCTTTTTATCATAATGACGCCACAGATATTCGATATTCCTCATAAAGGTGTATAACTTAAAGGTATTATCAACGTTATGAGCGCATTTGAGACAGTAGTATTCTATTTTTCCGGTCCAGAGTTGTATATTCAATAGTTACGACCATTTCTGAATGAACAACAGTCCTCTGTTGAATTAAACAGTGTCCTAACCAATCTCAAACAGTAATACTATATAGTAAACTTTAGTATTGTTGTTTATATATATATATATATATATATATATATATACAGGGTGTCCGAGAATTATCTGTACAAATTTTGCCTGTTATTAAAAGTCAACCATGAAGTGTAGAAATTCCAGTGTTGTCCCATTTTACAGAGAATCTCATTAAGTTTTTTCTGATACCAAGTTTTGACAAGTTTTTTAGAAATTCCAGTGTGTCCGAACATTATCTGTACAATTTCATCTTTAATAAAATTCTTGATAACACACGTAAAATTCTTAAACAAGATTATTTAGAATCTGTATTTTCAAAAGTTTCTTTTATTAAAGTAACGTTGTTACAAACATTCGATATGTGCACCATTAGTGATTCGCAAAACATCCAATCAATACTCCAATGTTGCCATGTACGCTGCAGCATATCCACATCAATTCGCTCAATAGCAGCTGTGATTCTTGCTTTTAAATCATCAATGTCTGTCACCCGCGTACATTTCTAAAAAACTTGTCAAAACGTGGTATCAGAAAAAACTTAATGAGATTCTCTGTAAAATGGGACAACACTGGAATTTCTACACTTCATGGTTGACTTTTAATAACAGCCAAAAATTGTACAGATAATTCTCGGACAACCGGTATATATATGACTTATGGTGTATAAATTCACACCATTTCAATCACACAAAATGATCCTAATGGAATTATTAATACTGAATCTTTACTACTCTGAAGAACATCTTCCAATATTGATGAATTTTAATACCACAGATCAGGTCTGTACAATAAATATTACTGTGAATAGATTGATAATGTTGAATTTTAAACTTCTAATATTAACGAATGCATTTAAGTCTTTTTTAATAAACTAGATTTTACCTTTAAAAATTACTTACTATTTCGATATCTGAAGATGGGGAAAACTTTCTCGAAACGTTAGAATAAAAATGAATACCTTGCTATTGTGGGTTTTCCTATTCATTTTGCAGTATATATATATATATATATATGGGTCCTATATATAGGAAGTTAATAAAATTTCCCACTGGAAGAATCTTATTTCTTTTGTTTGTAGCCAGACTGGCGCTGCGATCTGTTCTGTCTGGGACATGTCTGAGGTGTCGTTTCAGGAGGCCGTACACCAGCTATACCGAACGTTTGAGATAATCCCATCGTTTGGATAAATTGTACTGCCCCATCCTGCATACAGACCTGACCCGTACCCTCACCTACTCAAGAAGTAGTGGGTTCGAACCCTGGTGAGGGCGATTTTTTTCATCATAAAAAATCGTGCGTATTCATGTAGGATATCCCATTATATATAATTATATATATATATATATATATATATATATATATATATCATAACCAGCGAAAATATAGCTTGATATTTAATGGGCGAATCATCCCCCGAAAGAAGAAACCACAGAAAGTTTATTAATTAAAGGAAAGAACGCAACAACAATGAAAAGTTTGGTCTGCTTTTATCAGCGGGATGCTGCAGACGAGTCGAACACATGATTTTGAGCATCTGTTCAAACGCAAACATACATACATACATACATACATATATACAGGGTGTTCCAAAAACCCCAACCTATTTCTTGCAAAGAGTGAACAAAAGACAAACGAACTTTTGGGGCGCGCGCGCACACACACGCACACGCACACACACACACACACACACACATATATATATATATATATATATATATATATATATATATACAGTAGCACAGTCAATTCCGCGTCAGTGAAGTGAAATTATCTAAATGGTTTTCGCCTGAATTTTATCATCCTTAATTGGCACGGTGCCGAATTTACACGTTCCAAATAACTTAATTGAACTTAACTAACTGGCAAATTAATTAATTAACCTAACACTTTTAAATTGATTAACTTTGGTGTTGCATCGCTATTTACAGAAATCATTTCTATGATGTGTTAAGGGTTTAAAAGAAAAAAAACTAGTGAATGCGACCATACTACCAATGGATAGGAACGGCGTTTTTAGGTTATTTTACAAATGCATACTACTGTTACTCAAGTATGGTCGCGCCGTACAGTAACTTTTCGATCACCCTGTAGAAATGTGCATTGAAAGACAAAATTTCAGTTCAGAAGCAAATTTTACTTTCCTAACCGTGACATGTTTATTTAAAGGAAACCTATTTTTGTTATTCTGTTTTCTTCTTAATGTTTTTTAAGAGTTTACAAAAATTATTCGTCCAAACTAATTGGTTAAAGAAATTAAGAATATTTATAACGTTGGAAATTAGTTATATCATATCTTTTTTGTTTGATTTATGTTATGGTAAATGTATAGAGAAGCGTGTTTATAATGTTTGATGAAGTTAAAATAATTTTAAAATATTCTTAAGCTACATTATTGAATAAACTCAGAGTATTTTTACTCCGGGCATTTGTAATATATATATATATATATATATATATATATATATATATATATATATATATATATATATATACAGGGTGGCGCAGAAGTCGCGCATCATAAGAATTTTCAGTGTTGATTATATTATTTTTTTTCTTTTACGTAGGGGATGGCTGCGAAATTAACAACAGACCAGAGGGTGAGCTTGGTTTTAATGTATGGAATACCAGGTACAACAAAATAATATATTATAGTCAACACTGAAAATTCCTATAATGCGCGACTTTTGATATATTATAATATATATATATATATATTAATATATATAATATATATATATATATATATATATATATATATATTATATATATATATAGGGTGAACCAAATGTAGGTGGACAGTAAATGATAATGTTTATTTTGAGAATACATATTTAATTTTTTTGTATACTATAATACAAAATAAAATTTAAATAAATTTAGTTATAATATTTAATATAATATAACACAAACACCATAGTTATAATGAACACCATAGTTATAATATAATATAACACAAACCGTATTCAACCTACTGTCCACCTACTTTTGGTTCACCGTGTATATATATATATATAGCGTGTTCACATGGTTTGGAATCATGTACAGTTGTACACATTTTGAACTGATGTAAGCTCCGCCGTTTCTTCACCCTCACTCATTGCTGTATCTGTACAGGGGTCTTGTCCACCACTATATGGATACGCTTCTCGTGTGTTGAGTAAACTGTACTGTACCCACGCAGCTCTAGTTGAGCAGCTGGAATCAAAAGTTTTTCGTCTCCTCACTTTCCCGCCTCTTACTGACTGTCTTCACTCCCTCTCTCTTCGCCACAATGTTGTCTCAGTCTCTCTTTACTATCGCTACTATAAAGGACACTGTTCTTCTGAACTCTCTAACTGCATGCCTCCTCCTTTAAGCAGAGCACGTAGTACATGTACCAGACTTTCAATACATTCTCACCCCTTTTCTGTCAAACTCTCTAACACAAAGGTTAATCGGTATTCTCAATCTTTCATCTACTAAACTGGTCAACACTGGAACCACCTTCCTCAATCCATTTTTCCCCTGTCTATGACCTTCAAACTTCTAAGCGCAGAATATCCAGCCATCTCAAAAATTCGACCTTAATTTCGTCTCTTTCCTTCTCCCTCTATGGGGAAGGAGCAGTTTTGCGGGTATTCGCCCCTGGCCTCTGCTTCCTGCATAAAAAAGTTATATTTCACACTGATTCCAGACTTTGTGTCATCATATATATATATATATATATATATATATATATATATATATATATATATATATATATTAGGGATGTACCGATTTCAGAATTTTGGCCGATACCGATACTCGTTTTTCCAACGATACCGATACCGATACTCAAAATAGGCCGATATTTTGCCGATACCGATATTTTATTTTAAAAATCAATAAAAACATATTTTATCAAAAATTATTTATACAGTAATAGTCGTACACACTGTAGCACATTCAATGTATAAATATAACATAGCCTACTGAAATAAATTTAGTCACAAGAGAGTAGACACTATTTATAACTACGTATGCCACTATATAGTTACTAATTACAACATTACTCTAGTTCAACTCGGGGCCCGAGGTGCGTTGCATAAGTATACCTCTAGATATAAGTCCTCCCTAGGCGTTAATGTTTAATTCTAGTGAAAAATTGATGTAATAATCTCGTGATACGCAACTGGTTTCAAATTATAGCTAGTTAAAAAATAAGAGGAAGAACTGAAAAATGATGAAACTTCATATTATTCACTACTTTTATTCAAATGAAAATTTATTCAATTGCATTTTATAAATAATTAAATATTAATTTTAAAATGAGAACTTGGAACAGTATCGGTCGATACCGATACCGATACTCTAAAAACAGGCCGATACTGCCGATACCGATACATCGGTACATCCCTAATATATATATATATTACAAGCGGCAAAGCAAAACAAAGAACATAAACATTGTCCTGGCAAATATTCAAGGAGTAAAACCAAACAATTCTCTAAACAAAGTTTCGTACCTGAAAGGTTTTATGGACGAAACAAGGGCGGACATCGCATGCCTCACAGAAACACATCTTAAAGATTGCCAAGGAATCTGCGATAACTGCGAACACTGTATCGATAAGAAAGAATTGTATATCGATGGATTCAACTTACTAAGAGCGGATAGTATAGCGAGACGTAAAGGTGGCTGTGCTATTTATATACATGAGAGACATATGACAGAGACGGTAATAAGTAAATCTAACAGCTTCGTGGAAACCCTTGCAGTGAAAATAGAGAAACTAAACGTGGTACTGATAGTCATCTATAGATCTCCAAACGAAAAATTTTCAGATGCCATTGATGATATCAGAACCCTAATAAAGTTCATAAACTCTCCATCCCCTAATATAATACTCTGCGGCGATTTTAATTACCCATTTATAAAATACAAAAAGGTGGGTAGGAATATATTTATACAGCAAGATAAGGGGGGCACAAGAGAGGACCAGGAGCAAGCAAAAATGTTGATGGCTCTCACAAACGAGTTTATGCTGACACAGGAGATAACAGAAAATACCAGGAAAAATAACTGCCTAGATCTAGTATTCACAAATAACACGAACTTGATTGCCGATATAAAAATAACCCCAACTATTATCTCAGACCACAGTATAATCGAGTTATCAACAAATATGGTAGTAACTTTAAAAGACAATACACATACGTAAGGAAGAAGCAAATTTGAGGCTTTCAACCTAAACTCCAAGACCATAAAATTGGGAAGAAATCAGATCACACATGGCCCAAATAGAGTGGACAACAGTTTTAGAGAATAAAACAACTGAGGAAATGCTAACAACCTTGGAAGAAAAGACGTTGAGAATTTTGGAAAAATATGCTCTGAAAGCACAGCCAAAAGGAAAGAGGAACTGGCTAGAGAGGCAAAAGAGAACAATATTCCGCAAAAGAAAGAGAGTAGTGACGAAGTTAGCAAATTGCGGAGACAACACTGCCAGGAAAGTAATACAAGAAAAACTGGCGAGTATCGATAGGGAGATACACACTCTGATAAAGGGCCATGCAGAGAGGGAAGAGGAAAAGGCGGTAGAAGCAATAAAGGAAAATCCAAAATACTTCCACAGCTATGCGAAAAGGAAAACAAAAACGCGCGCTACTATCGGGTCCTTAAGGAAAGGAAATAATGAATTAACAGACAATCTAAAAGAAATATCTAAAACATTGAGAGCCCAGTATGAATCGGTCTTCAGTACCCCAAAAAGTGACAAAGCGATACCTGACAAAGATGCATTCTTCGAAGAGAAATTGCAAGGAGAATGTATAACAGACTTTGATTTTACCCCATATGATGTAGCGAGCAGGGCCGTTTCTAGTCATTAGGGGGCCCTAAGCAGTATACCCATTTGAGGCCCCACCCCTCCATCCACGAACTCACGCCTTACTACATCACCTCAGCACACACATACAAAAAAATGGCTGTGTTAATAAAAAACAACTATGAAACAATTTTAATGAAACATTTATGTCCAAAACAACAAATGTGTGTGTGTGTGTGTGTGTGTGTGTGTGTGTGTGTGTGTGTGTGTTGCTATACAGCTAATAATTCAGATTTTTACTGTATGCAGTTCTTATATAAAAGAATGAAACGTTTCGTAAGTTGAATGACTTACAATGCAAGAGTGTAACACTAAATGTAATTGAAAAGGTAAAACAAGAAACATTAATAAGTGAATGTAATTTAATGATTCGCATACCTTTAAAAGAATAAATTAAACAGATCCGTAAAATATTAATCGCAAACCCAAATTTTTATTTTTCTTATCAAAAAAGTGAATAGTTTTACTTTCATTTCGGTCTGAAACGTTTTGAAATTTTTGGAAACTAATTTTAAGCTTTTGGAAAAGCGGGAAAAGAAAACAATATAGATAAAAGCTGATGAGTTACGCGCATGGTTTTGATTTTCTACCAACAACAAGGGGGATGTCATGAGAAAGGGGATCAACAGTTTAATGTCGTGTGTAAACATTGGGTAGCTACGTCATCCGAACTCGGAGGACGGTCCCCCATCCAACTATTGAGCTGACCCAATACCGTTTAACCCAGGGGTGGAATCAGGTTGCGCGGGGCCCGCGGCACAGTCGTAACCGGGGCCCCTTGCCTCGGTTACGAACATGGGCGTCGTGGTTAGGAAAAATGAAAATGTAGGTCGGCCATTAGTGAAGAAGTGAAAATTCCATTAAAAACTCGCCAAAAAAAAAAAGACAAAAATGATGAATTGCAATATAAAGATCAGTGATTATGGTTACTAGTTCGGGCGAAAGCGTCAATAATCTGCAGCGCAATCGCAACAACGGGTGCAGCGACAGACACTGTGATCGTGACGTGTACATTGTACAGTGTGCTTGTGCGCGTGGGGTGTGCTGCGATATGCATTCGCAGCCCGGGGCCCCCGAAAACAAGGGACCGGCGGCATATGCCGCTTTTGCCATATGGTTAATCCGGCCCTGGTTAAACCTTGTTGATATATACCAGGAAGACGTGTAACGAAATGATCAGGACGAGTTCGGTCACAATTAAAGTACACAATTTTTTATGATTAATTTAAAAATATTATTTTAATTATCATTTCGGAGATTCCGTTTTTTTTTTTTTTTTTTTTTTTTCTGAAAAATCCACTGAAAAAATTTTGCAAAGTGTATTCATACGAATATATTAATGAAAAAAAATTCATTAAGATTCTATTTGATTTAAAGAATTTTGTAATGAGAGAAGATCAAACCATCTAAAAACATTCTCAAGATCCTTCGTAAGTTGAATCTATGAAGAAAGTTTCTTCACTTGATATTTGAAAAATTGAGAGAGATTCTTCATGAAATCTAATAAATTTTTATTAAATTTCAATACTTACAATGAATAATCAATATTCATTTTTACATAAGAACCAAAATCGCTTAACGCAAGTTTGGATAATAATTTTACTTGTAGCTTCCTCTTTTTGTTTGTGTCACAACCCTACGATCTACCATTTCTATGGTTTAGTCGTATCCATTTTCCATTTGTTATATAAGTTATTATTATTAATTATGATTGTCTTGCATCTCACCCTCGACCCTAGATTACGCATACACAGTGCATAACAGGATTGGAACCCGTAGTTGTACTTCTTAGTCATTAATACCCACTCTTTGTCTCTAATTCGTTCTTGTAAATCTTCCTAATAATGATTTGTACTATACGTACAAATTCAATAACTATGACGTCATAAAGTAACTTAATTCTCTTCACGTTTCCATACCGCCAATACTGAATCATCCATTTGGTATGTGGATATCTTTCATGTTCAATATATGGTAAATTCTTAATAGTAAAAACTTCATTCTCTATACATCATTATTTATATTGTGTCCTACCTATTGTCTACTGATGCCTAGCCTATCAACCTATCAGTCCATATTTTACGCGTGTCTATATTACGCACACAACCTATTGTGTTACGTACATGTAAAATACGTCCACATGTATTTTTATTTTTTTATTTAAGTGCGTTCACCCCTCACAAATCATAAATGCTTGGGTAAGTGATCGAATTCGCTAATCACTGCAAAATCGAACGCTTCTAAGATAAATATCTCCTCTCGCTCCGATTCAAATTTAACATATTATAACATAATATAACATATATGTTGTATATAAATCCATACCGTATGTGCCCATGTACTTTGTATTATATTTCTAACATCTTAATTGTCTATTAATATGAAACACTGTAAAAACAAAAAAAGTTATAGTAACTGTTTAATTGTAATTAACTGTAATACTTTAATTTAATATAACGTAATGTACTTTAATGAAACTGTAATTAATAATAACTTGTAATGTACTTCAATGAAACTGTAATTAAATGTAATGACTTAATATATAATGTAAGAATGTACTTTAATAGAACTGTAATGGACAATCATAAGCGAATGTGAAGTAATCCATAATTGTAATCGTAATTGTAATGGACCAAAATTAATACGTACTTAGTCATGTACTCAAATTGTACTTATGTACTACTATGAAATTATATCGCCTTCATAAATGTAGACTCGGCGAAAAATACAAATTAGTTTTTTATTTTAATTTTTTTAATTTTTTTTATTTGGAATTTTTCAAACATCTGATCATGTGTTTAAAAGGGGGGAAACTTAACCTTCAACTTCCTTCCCCCAACATTTAGGCTTATATTATACATGTATTTGTAAAATGAACTACACTTTATTACGGGACTCTGCTTGGGTCACTGCTACGAGCCTCCCTTGTTAGCAGCCTCGCTGCGGGGAGGGGGCAGAGGCCCCTTGCCTCCTTAACTTTTTAGATTCCGGCCTGAGCCATGGTCGAAAGAGGTCGAACCTCTACCCCTGTAAAATTCAGACCACTACCTGTAAATTTGTAAGAAGTAAATTACAGTAAGAGAAACTTTTTATTTTCCCCCTCGAGTTGGGCTATCTTCAGAGGAACTTAGTCAGTAAAGTCGATAAGTTATAAAAGAAAAGTCGATAATTTTAGTCTCAGAGAAAGTATCAGAGTATTATAGCAAGAGAAGAATTAATAACTGTCGACCCTAAAGCGAGAGAAAAGAATTAGAATGTTATAGAAGAAATATCCGTTGCTGCCTCCCAACTAGAACCCCCGTCAATTCGAACCACCCAGGGCCATAGACGGAGGGGTTAACACATGAAAAGGATTGCTTATATGAAGGTAATACACTAAATACATCGATTCCCAAGCTGTGGTAACCGTATCACCGGTGGTACCCAATAATTACTTCAATGATAATATATCATATTTAAAAATTAATATCAGTTACGGATAAATAACTCGTAACCTTTCCGATTGTGGCACTTAGAAAAACATGGCATTACGTAGACTTAGAAAGATTGGGAACCCCCTGCACACTAGAATTATAAAATAAAATACCTTTTATCACTCGCTAAATTGTATGAAACATGTTTGAAACGAGCGTAGAAAACACTGTAATAAAAATCTTACCGTAAAACATTTTGCATGTTCATTTCAATTTTAATTTTTTTTTTTTTTTTTTTTGCACCGCGACATCATGAAACCAAATCTATTTTGCATGTAAATATCGTGTTTTGCAAATATTGCTGCCAAGAAAAAGCGCGCTTAAATAGGAAATTCTTTAAAAAGATACATTTCAATACAACATTTTTGCGAGTATTTAACATATAGGTATTTCAAATACCTTTATTTGAAAACCGGCCGTAGCAAAACTTGCAGTTAAGTGTTAAAGAACAAACGCTTATTTCGCGAACGATGCAGAGAAAAACCTCTTCAGGTTTTCATCTTTTTAATTCAGAAAATTATGTTCTGTCCTCCTCATAACACTCTTTTGGGAGGACCAGAAACGAGCAAAGCGCTCGAGCCACTGCTCTAATTGCCCATTGCTCTAATTCCTGTATCATTATTACCAGCACCATCACGAGTCGAACTCCCCACCCCAGTGTCTTCATTTAGCTTATAGGGAAATGACGTTACTCAGACTACGAACGCTGGCTGTCCTCCTGATCAAATTTCCTTGGACCGAAAATTTCAGGGATCGGATGTCACTGAAGTTAGGTTAGATGTAGTGTTTCAGGTTATATGTTTATGTGTAACCTAAACTAACGTAACTAATCTAACCTAAAACTCATATGACGTGACGTAACTCAACCCAACCTTCACCTAGCTTGTCAGAACTTAGAAACTTGACCAAAAGGTTCAGAAGCAAATTTTCATTATATATATAATTCTCTAAATAAATTTGCTTATTTCCTTTAGACCTGGAAGTGACAGATTCGAGATCATTTTATTTGAAGTTTACTATTCACGAAAGAAACTAATAAAAATGTTATTTCATTCCAAAACTTACCGACAGTTCTCTCTCCCTCTATATAATTATGATGCAAAAAAAACGTACTGTCGCGACGAAGTATGAAGAAGGAAACCACTTTTCAGGAAGACTTAAATTTTTATTTCTTTAACACCCATACAGTTTCGGCTCCAATTGACAAGGACTCGTAAGGAGCAGAAACTGTATCGGTGTTAAAGAAATAAAATTTTAAGTCTTCCTGAAAAGTGGTTTCCTACTTCATGTATAAGCATTTTACATGCATCTTTCGTATCAATTTTTTGTCTCTTAATTATTAACTTATTCGAGAAGACCCATTTTATGAGGGTTTGAAATGGTAATTTTTCTTTACGAAAGAAATATAATAATTTGAAGTAAAATCAAAACCGTCTTTCTCACCATTTTGCAATAAAAAATGGAACGTGAATTCAAGGTCACCATAATTATTATTGTTAATAATTATGTGGCTATTTAACACACGGTTAAAAATAGAGGTTATATGTGTATGTTACCTTTAATTAGGGAAACCCATTTCATATAGGATCTTAACGCGCTCTCTCAAAGGGGACAACGCTCTCTCTCATTCATTACAACATTTATATTGATAATTATTTATATTAACTTGCTAACAGTAAATCCTGTGGCATCAACTCCACTGTAATGGAGGGAGTATTCTGTTGCGAAGTAAACCAGTCAGGAGGGCCACCGAGGCCAGACACTGGCACAACACTCGGGTCACTCAACGTATGTCGACAGTTAGCAGCTGACGAGGAAGTTTCTAACAGTGGCTGTATCCTCCAGCGCGGGACACGTCAACGCGAAGAAGAGGCGACGTCAAAGCGAAACATCAACGCGCTGGTGGCCAAACTTCCTCAAATCTCCGTGCAGCGGGCTGTCTACGGTTGGCCAGACTGGCAGTCGACGGCCTGTTGCGTGGCACGGTCAGGGTTACCTGCGTGCCGCCGGCTTGCTCGATCAGGGTGGGCTGATCGGCTAACCAACAACAACACTCAGGTCAGGCCAATGCAGCCCCCGATCTCAGTGTCTTCACTTCACTTATTGGGAAATGGTGTTATCCACTGAGCGATGAGTGATGATCTGTTGATGGTTTAATCGCAAAAAGATCTCGAGATATAAAAGTGGGATCTCATTACTGTTAATTAACAGTTCTTATAAACAGGTTATATTCAATAAATCTATACTCTAAATAGAAGTAGACGTTTCGTTAGACGTTTCATTGTCCGAATTTTGTGAATTTTGAAATGTCTAATGCGTTGGACATTTCGCAGTAATTGAACATTTTGTTAGACATTTCGGTAAGTCAATTGAAAGGTTTAAATTTTCCCAATTTTTTAAACAATTGAAAATACTAACCTGAAATGTCTAATGAAATGTCTGAGAATGAAATGTGTAATGCATGAAAGTTTAAAGAGTTTAAGTTTATATGAAAAGAATTGCTTCACAGCATTTCTCTTAATAACATTTGACTTTCAATTTATATCCATTTCTTCTCGTAATTGACTCCGTATCCCTATCAAATGACTTCCAGTAATTTACATTATCAAAGTCGCTTATCAGTTTCAAATACTCGAATTAGTTCTCTTATAAGTGGACGACGCTTTTCAAATGAATACATATTTAGTTCAGCTAATTTTTCCACATGTATTTTACTCCTTAGTTCTGGATTTATTTTGGTTTGATTGTGATTCACCAGCCAGAACTCTCTACTTTATTAGTGTCTTTTCTGTAGTATAAGCTGCCTAGCTTGGAGACGGAACCTAGGGTTGGCCTGCCGTATATCAAGAGGCCTAGTTCTAAGGATAGGCTCAGGGTTCAGAGTTACAGGCTGGTTCTTAAGTTTGAAAGACTTTACTAGCCAGGCCCTAGCTGAATAAATAAAATCAATATATGCATGAAAAACGCTTGGAAGATCTTAACCTACATTGAATAAATGCATAAATATAATAATTGTTTTCTTCTCTTTTCGAGATACAAACACAAAAACTGCGTCACAATTTCAAAATACTTTTAACCACAATGCGCATGCGTCTAGACCAAAAAGAATAGAAAACTAACCTATTATACGAATAAAATGTTTAATTTCTACGCCTTTATACAGGGTGTCCCAGAATTAACTATCTATTTCAATGAAATCGGACAAATTTTTTAAAAACACACTTTTATTTATGTTTATCATGTTTAATATGTGTTAAAAATGTATAAATTTCTAAATTTTTTTCATAATTTTATTTTCATTTTTTCATTATCTGGTCCAATGAAAGACCGTCTGAAGTCATAGAATGGCAAAGAGACTCTCCAAAAGTTAACGTGTGGCTTGGAATGACCAAATCCAAAATTTATGGTGCTCCATCTTGTTGAAACACAACATTATCAAGAATGCCATCATCAAGAAGCTGTGGTTCGAGAAACTGCTGAAGCATATCAAGGTAGACGGTACCTGTTACAGTTGCTTTCGCAAAGAAGAATGGGCCATAAATTTTGGATTTGGTCATTCCAAGCCACACGTTAACTTTGGAGAGTCTCTTTGCCATTCTATGACTTCAGACGGTTCATTGGACCAGATAATGAAAAAATTATGAAAATAAAATTATGAACAAAATTTAGAAATTTATACATTTTTAACACACATTAAACATGATAAACATAAATAAAAGTGCTTTTAAAAAATTTGTCCGATTTCATTGAAATAGATAGTTAATTCTGGGGCACCCTGTATATATCTGAAACATTTAAGCACCGTTTTCATATATCTGAAATATTTAGTAAACATTCGGATCACCTGAAGATCAGGGCCCCCAGCCTTCTTTAGTTAGCCTAACAAAAATATCACGACCTAACCTAACCAATCGTTAGGTCAACTGTACGCCCTTGACGATTGGTTAGGTTAGGTCGTGATATTTTCGTTAGTTAGCCTTATAAAGCTAACTAAAGAAGGTTGGGGGCCCTGATCTTCAGGTGATCCAACATTTCAAAATAGCTATTATTCATTTCAGAAAGCTAAGTTCATTATGAGATGTCGAATAGACGTTTCATATAGAGTATATAAAACTAAACGTCTACTACCATTTAGAGTTTAACTATAACACTGGGCAACACGTATTTTATTGAATGATATCTGACACTTGATTCTAGGTAATTTGGGTGCGCTGAATACGAATTTCAACTCGGTTTGGCTCTATCAGGTCCTGATTCTTGTCGACAGCCTATGTGCCATTTTCCAGATTTTTCAAATTAGGACTAAAAAATTAAGTCATGTTTAAATTTTTTTTTTCAAGTTTCAGGAATACAAGCAGTTCAAACTACAGTAAAATTACATTATAACGATAGAAATGACTTAAAATAAAAAAAACACAGATATGAGCTTTCACTGTGGCAAAAATTTCTTTTGTAAGACTTTCTAGCGTATTTGCTTGTTGCTGGCAGGTCTCTTTCAAGCACCAGCAGTAATCAGCCATCCATGTGGGAATCCCAGCGGCCTTGGTAACCGTTCCTCCATAATTTTGATATCTTGGTGGAATCTTCCCCTTGTTCGTCACTTACATCACCTAAATTACTTGGAAATTGGTCAAGATGGCTATTCAAAAAATGCATTTTTATGCTCATATTGCAACCTAACTCTTTGTAGTCCCTTAAAAGTTTTTTTACGATTTCTTCGTAGTTATCTGCCCTATAATTGCCTAAAAAGTTTTCTATCAAGTCCACGAATGAGAACCAGCCATTTTTTCGCGTTCATTCATGACATTAGGAAAATTGCTGTCTTTAATCATTGTTCTTATTTGTGGACCGTCGAAAATATCCCGCCTTGTTTTTCATAACTTAAACTTGGAAATTTTGAAGTTATGTATTTGAAACACTCGCCGTTCGTATCTAAAGCTTTTACATATTGTTTAATGAGGCCTAGTTTTATATGCAGAGGAGGAAATATGATTTTATCTCTGCTCACTAAAGGTGGATTAATTACGTTTTTTTTCTCGACAGTAAGTGATGTTCGTGCTGGCCAGATTTGTTTGAAATAATGTTCTTCCTTGGCTCTGCTGTCCCATAAGCAAAGGAAGCAGGGATATTTAGTATACCCTCCTTGTTGTCCTAGCAGAAAATTAACCATTTTAAGTCAACACATATGATCCACTCGTGCTCCCTATATTTGATAAGATTTAAAACCTTTTCTATATGTTCATACTTTTCTTTTAATTTTGTTGAGTGCCCAATCGGTATCGAGCCGTATAGATTGCCATTATGCAACAACACACACTTAAGACTTCTTTTCGAACTGTCTAAAAACAAGCGCCAATCATTTGCATCGTAAGACTCAACCCCCATCTTCTTTAACAAACCAACTATGTCGCAGCAATATACTAAACTATCTCCTGTTCTAAAATATTTAACAAGTTCTTCTTCTCTTTTTCTGTAAAATGAAATGTATGTGTTTGAAGTAAGCAAGTTTTTCTCTTTAAGTCTTGAAGCTAAAATTTCCGCAGCCTTTTTTGGCAAATTTAGATCCCTTACAAGATCATTCAACTCGGCCTGGTTAAACTTTTGCGGATCGTTTTGACTTCAAATACGCTGGGGTCAAAATCGGTGTCTGACTCCTCAAAGTGCATAACAATATTTTCAGGAACATCTTCAACTAATTCTTGAGTTGGCAGACCCTTAAATTTTGGAATGGGGATCTCATTTGAATGTAGCACAGGTCGTATCGCGGTGTCGAAATTTGGGTACTCGATACAATGTTTATTTTTCTTAGTGAAGCCCGAAGTCTGACAAAGCAAAGGTAGCAATCGGTCTCGTGGTTAGTAGGCTCTCGCCACACCTGATATGGAAAAAAATTGTAAAGCGTTAACAAAAGCGACGAGAGACTTGTTTTTATGAATTTTATCAAAAGTTATCACCCAAACATTTAACATTTCTATGTGTTCAACCTTATGCAATATTTGAGATTCTTATAAACATTTCTGTAAATTTTTGTTTATGTACCTAAGTTACAATTACATTTAGGTAAGTTACAGTATACTAGTGATTAAATTACGTAGTTTTATGAAATCATAAACTTACCATCGGAACTCCAAAAGGTATTTTTGAATCCGAACCCTTCGTCCAATGTCGCAGTCTTTCAATGCATATAGTGCAGGCTTTATGTGGAGCCCACGATTTATCTTGGTCCCCAGTTTTATGCCAAAATAAGCTAAGTAAGCTCTTTTTACGAAGTCAGTTATATTTGCTCGTTGATGTGGAAGTGTAAAATTTCCACATATATAACAGAAGGAATCAGGGTTGTTTTTGCATTTGAACTTTCTAGTGCTTGATGACATATTGCTTGATTGTTCTGCCAATTTGTAAAGGTATTTAAAGCCCTTAATTCATATAAATTTAAGAAAATCTGAAATATAAACACAAAAATTAGTTTAAATAGGTACTTATTATGAAATAGGTACTTACAATCTATGAAATTAAACTAGAAACACGGATGAGTAGGTACAATATAAATTACGTCTAATTAAATCAACTATATTAAATCACGATGACAAAATTACTCACTAAATCATATGCCATTCAAAATTATGTTAATGCCCAAACTTAATTAACTAACTCGACTGACTGACTGACTGACTGACTGATTGAATTGACTGATTAACTCTGGAAACGAGTCGCTTTATATATTTTAGTTGTCCCTCTAGAATACTCTACAGAGAACAGGAACGCTCGAGAAAATTTTAGAATTCTATGATATTTTTAGCTTAATTTACTAATATTAAAATGGGTTAAAAATGACAAAATTAAAAATATTTTTAGGGTGTTACATAAAAATATACATAATACAACAATACCATAACAATAGGTACAAATACCTAGATAAAAACCTAGTTGCATAATGTGTAACTGCAAAAAGACTTAGCGAGTATTGAGAAAAAAACCTTTTTATGAATACGACGAAAGAGGAGGGGTGTGAGCAAATCAGGACCTGATAGAGCAAAACCGAGTAAAGATTCGTGCTCAGCGCACCCAAATTACCTAGAAGTAACTGTCAAATCTAATTCAATAGACAAAAATTTGAAATTTGTTCCCCAGTGTATATTAATCCTTTAAATTTTATTTACGATTTTATGAATTAATTACTATTAGCGATACTATTAATAAAAATTATTAATATTACAGAGTATGCATAAGAGGGTCGCATGGATTAAATTTTACGATACAACTTAACGATCTACTGAAGATCAGGGCCCCCAGCCTCAATTACCAAATGATATCTTCGTTAAAACTAACGAAAATATCACGTCTTAACCTAACCAATCGTCAAGGGCATACAGTTCACCTAACCGGGCATTCAATTTAATTTATTATTATATTTAGTACCTGCAAAGCCAAAAACAAGAAGACATGGGGGCCCTGATGTTCGGGTGATCCCAACTTTAAAGTGTGCTACGAAGTCGAAATAACGCTAACATTTTGGAATAGTAACTTAGGCACATGCGCAATAAGCTTTGGGGTGGGTAGGAAACCTTACCAATTCCGTTGACAGGACATTCTGTCCACATTCTAATAAACCAACAATTTAACTTTACCTAACCCAACTTACCTTCAACTCTTTTAAAAGACCTTGTAGATAAAATCTATTTTTGAGAATTAATTAAAGTCAGGTTAGATTAGGTTAAGTTACTAGTGTTGGTGAAATTGTGAAATTCCTCGTCAAAGAAATGTCTACGCAGTACGGAAACTCCAACTGAATGTATCTCATTATATATATATATATATATATATATATATATATATATATATAGAGAGAGAGAGAGAGAGAGAGAGAGAGAGAGACCTTTGGTTGTTCGCATTCTTGATGATCTTTGCTATTTGTTCTTGAGGACAATCATCGTCGTGTCTATTTACTTTTGTCAACCATATATATATATATATATATATATATATATATATCAAAAAGTGGACATGGAAGTATGTGGCAACAAGAGTTGTTTTGATACCTTGGAAATATTTTCTCCTGTGGCTGTCCTGAATCGATTTAATGAACCTCTTTTGAATACATGATAGGTTCGGCGGCTTTGATCAATCAGTTGAAGAATATTCTACCATTTACTGTAATTTTTTCTCTCTCTCTCTCTCTCTCTCTCTCTTGTGTGTGTATATATATAATATATATATATATATATATATATATATATATACAGGGTGGGCCGTAAGTTTCCATACATAGGAAAATTTAAACGTTTGTTTTTATGTTTCAGATACCCTAAGAATATGCGTTTGTAAGACCTTGTTTACTGATGAAGCAAATTTTTACGTCAATGGAGAGGTTAATCGGCAAAATATACGTTATTGGAGTAATGCTAACCCTAACTGGCTGAGTCCGACGAAGATGCAAGGTGCCGGTAAAGTGATGGTGTGGGCCGGGATATGGGGTGACAGAATTATTGGACCAATTTTTGTCAGTGGAAATCTTAATGCCGAAAGGTATCTTAACATGTTGCAAGAAGAGATTTTCCCATCCCTGCTAAACGAGGAAGGTAACTTCCCAGTTTACTTCCAGCAAGATGGAGCTCCACCTCATTATGGTCTTCACGTGCGTCGGTATTTGGATCAGCAGCAGTTTCCGGATGCTTGGATTGGTCGGCGTGGTCCTGTGGAGTGGCCTCCCAGATCCCCAGATCTCACCCCCTTGATTTCTATCTTTGGGGCACTTGAAGGCCATGGTGTATCAGGAAAAGATACGAGACATAAATCATCTAAAGGAACGTATCACCAACGCCATTACAAGCATAACGTCAACTGTGCTAATGCGTGTTCATCAACAGTGGGGAACACGTATTGAAATGTGTTTTCAAAACAATGGCAACCATGTAGAGCATATTATATAAATAAAAATGGTTGTCCATAAAAAAATGTTTATTTTTCCTATGTATGGAAACTTACGGCCCACCCTGTATATATATATATATATATATATATATATATATATTATATATATATATATATATACGGTATATACCCGGTTAGGTCAACTGAATACTCGGTTAGGTTAATTGAATGCCAGGTTAGGTCAATTGAATGCCGATTAGGTTAAATGAATACCCGGATAGGTTAATAACTTCAATTAATTCAATGCCAGGTTAGGTTAATTGTACGCCCTGACGATTGGTTACGTTGAGTCGTGATATTTTCGTTAAAGCTAACGAAAATATCACGACTTAACCTAACAAATCGTCAAGGGCATTCAATTAACCTACCCGAGCATTTAATTAATATAATCGGGCATCAGTAAACCTAACCGGGCATTCAGTTAACCTAACCGGGCATTCAGTTAACCTAACCGGGCATTCAGTTTACCTAACCGGGCATGCATATATATATATAATAATATATATATATATATATATATATATCGTTCAACATCCACCCCGGCAACGCCGGGTCGCTCTGCTAGTATATATACAGGGTGTCCTGTAAGCCTGGAACCATAGGGCAAAATGATAAAAACGGCAATAAAAACGCCGAAGAGGCTTTTGGGGACTGTTTGTGAAGTGAGCGAGGATGGTAGCGGCTGTCATCGTCGGTGGATGTCCTCGGAGGTCCACTGCGTGGTTTATCTCCTATGGATCCCGTTTCCCTGAACTTTGCTACAAGTTTGCCGACACAGCTGTGTGTTATCGGCGCGCAGTCCAGATGCAATCTGTTAAATTCCTCAGCAACCTCCCTCTGACTCCGATTTCCTACTAGCAGAATTACCTGGATGCGTTCTTCCTTACTCAAAGACATCATGGGCACTTGCATAAACGGAAAAACATGAATTACTTATTTTGCCCTATGGTTCCAGCCTTACGGGACACCCTGTATATTATAATCTGCTTTAATTTGTGCGTTTTAATTTTGTCTAAATATTAAACTTAATTAAACGAGATTATGGTTGTCATTCTAATTTTATTGTTGTTGATATCCAATCGAAAGTACTTTTTTAAATTAAGTTAATTATGGAGCTGTCTGACTAATCTTTCACCAGTTTTATATTGTGCTTTTACTTTATTTTATTGTTTTTAGCCACTGATGATAGGAGTTTGATTTCCGAAATGTCTGTTATTAAATCTCCATAATGCTGATGTGCGCACTGATCATCCTTTTTATCCTTAAATGCCGGTTGCCAAGAACGCCTTTCTCTACAATATATATATATATATATTATATATATATATATATATATATTATTTCACAAAAATAACACGTGAATAATATTTGATGATGAAAATAACCACGAAAGAAAAAGAAAACGCGAAATGGTGCTCAAACGCTTTCGTCTTATGAGTGTTCCTGAGGATGTCATTAGACGAAAGCGCTTGAGCACCATTTCATGTTTTCTTTTTCCTTCGTAGTTTTTCATTATATATATTATATATATATATATATTAGATAGAGATAGATAGATAGATAAGGTTTATGAGAATTTACAAGAGAGTAGAGGAATGAGGTTGAACAGATGTGGGAATTTCAAATCCAATCAGTTAACTTTATTGACAAAATATAGTGTTTGTTTGAACGAAATGTCCACTAAGTGACAGACGAACACGCCCAGAAAGAGTTTTATATTGTTCGGTTTGGACTCTTTTTTTTTTTAGTTTTTTGCTTTTATGAACCTTTAGAAAGAATGTAGCAAAAAAATCAATTATGAATTTAGTTTAGCCAGTTTAATACATCGGGAATACATATATATAACCTTTGGTTAGCTTCCGCCCGAATTATTGTTGTATATATATATATATATATATATATATATATATATATATTATTGGTAAAAAGTCTGAAGGCACCTCAGAATTTAATGAAAAGTGTTACTCTGATGAAAAAAATAGTGGATGAGAAAAACACTTTAAAGAATTGTGTTTTTGTATAAAAATATTATGTTTCAAAGTAAATTTGTGGGAAACGACTATATATAATCAATATTGTGTATGTCCACCACTCGCCTTAATAACTGCAAATAATCTGTGTGGCACCAAAGACAAGTTTTATAAATAATCTTCAGGAATTTCACTACAAATCCTTTGTACAACATTCCACAATGAATCTAGGCTTTTGGGGGGTCTTTCTTTCTCAGTTATCTTTGTTTCAGACACTGCCGTAAATTTAATGGCCATTCCAAAAAGTTTTAGTTCTCCAGCAGCCTCTTTTCTCGTCAGATAGTTTTTGTCTATTATGGTTCTACGTTATGGGTCATTACCATCATGCATAAATTCAGAATTTGTTCAATTAGGTTACATCCTCGAGGAAAGGCATGTCTGACAAAGATATTATGAGACTGCTTCATTTTAATTATTTCATCAATTTTCACAATATCGTCGACTTCATTAGCAAAGTCCATTATTTTCATGGCTCAGTTTATTTTTTAAATACAATGAGATTACTGAGCGTGCTATTGGTACAGTTAATCTCAAACCGCGAAATTACCTACAAAATGGAGTACAACGGTTTGCTACAACTAGGAATTACATTCTAAGTTAATTTCTATTTCTATAATAATTATTATACTTTTACAAAAGGAAATTTCACTACCTACCTTATATGTTGTAAAAAACATTTCAATACCTATACGTCTTTGAAAAGAAACTATACGTCTTCAAAAAGAAGAAATTTCAATAGCTGTTTATACCTGTACTTGCTGAAATTTCAATACCTATCATGCATCAATTTATTATTAACATTTTCTTCTGAGAGATATTTCACATGTTAAGACATTAATTAATATGACATTCTTACTTAATAAACAGACAAGACTGTAAAAATTATTGGATCTTTACAGATATAGAAACTCAAAGTGAAGTAGAAGAAAGATCTCATGAAATTAACATTAAAATTAATTAGAAAAAAAAAAATTGGTTTAGTAATTACTGGATAGTGATATTACGAAATTTCATAACAATGTTACCCAAAGAGCGGCAAAAACTAAACGATGGATACTTGTGGGCAACGGACTAGAAGCAAGAAATTGACTTACAAATTTACCAAATTCATAAGTAAATTAATAGAAAATTTGTAAAATCGCTGAAAAAAAGAAAAGCTTATAAACATATGTAAGCAAAGTTCTCCAGAAACGAGCTTAGAACTGTGTGTACTTTACCTAAGTTTAGTGGAATGGAGATTTAAAATATCTGGTGAAGATTTCCCCATCTAATGAAATCCTTAATAACTTGTCATAAATTCAGTATTTTATAATTCTTTTTATTACTGTAACCAGCTTCTTAGATTGGACCATGTTCTTATTAAGTGCGTGATAATACAAAATTTCATTTTTAGAAATAAATGTATCCGTAGATATAATGAAAATATATATTTGGGTGTCCTCAACTTAATGAATAATACCCACAACCCTTTAAATTATTTTTTAGTGTCCATACAATTTTAAACATTATATTCTTAAATTTATGTTCTTCATTACAACCAATCGCTCAACTTGCTTTTAGAACATGTGACCGACGGTCAAACTTAATCTAACCAAATGCAGGTAACCTACCCAAACCTATGTAACCAACTGTAACTCTCCAAATACTTGTTAATAGACTGTCTTGTTAACAAAATGTCGTTAGCCCGGCCTATTCAATAGTACGTGCTATAATTTATTTATTCGGTAGTTAAACTTGATATAGAAAATGTAATTAGACGACTATATCTTTTAATATAATATATATATATATATATATATATATATATATATATATATGCACTAGAATCAAAAATAACACGTGACCTTATATATATATAAAGGTACCCGGGTGGCCCATAATTCAGGAACCATAGGAATAATTGTAATTTTTTTTCCTAATAATTCTAATAATTTTTTTCTTTTTGATGAAAAAAATCGAGTGGAATGATATCTGGTGACCTGGGTGGCCATTCGATAGGAACCTCTTCGGCCAATCCATCTGTTGGGGAATGTTTTATAAAGGTATTTGCGAACTTGCATGGCAAAATGAGGAGGTGCACCGTCTTGCTGAAAGAACATGCCACGTCGTTTGTTTATCGATACGTCATCCAAGTAATTCATCAAAAAGAAATAAAGAAAAAAAAAACATTATTAGAATGTACGAGAATTATTAGAAAAAAATACAATTATTCCTATGGTTCCTGAATTATGGGCCACCCGGTGTGTGTGTGTGTGTGTATATATATATATATATATATATATATATATCAGTGGCGGATGGTGACTGTGTGAATTGGGTGTGCGGAATATCATGTGGAGTAAAATAATAACTGAAAATCATGTTAACTTAGTTATTAATAAATCTTAATAGTAATATGGTAAGCGTACGCAATCCACCTTCTCAATATTACACCAAACACTTGGAGAATTTAGGTGAACTGTAAAAAATCCAACACCAATTTCCTACGGGCTCCTTTAAGCATCGAACTTATTTACACATAAACTCAAGTCTTCTTTTTGGAGAAAAATAGTGAGCAATAACGTCCTCATATAAGGAACTTCTTTGCTTCACATGTATAAGCAGTGTAATATGTTAAGCATATGAACCTGATGCGGGCCCACTTTACCATATATGGAGGGTGTTCTGTCCACAGACCGCACACTCTCCGCCCTGATCCCTCGCTCTCTCCCTTTTCCATTTGATTTGGCATGGGGTAAACGTAAATTTATATTCCCATAGTAGGGAAGAAGATTATTATATATATATATATATATATATATATATATATATATATATATATATATATATATATAGGGTGTCCGAGAATTATCTGTACAATTTTTGGCTGTTATTAAAAGTCAACCATGAAGTGTAGAAATTCCAGTGTTGTCTCATTTTACAAAGAATCTCATTAAGTTTTTTCTGATACCAAGTTTTGACAAGTTTTTTAGAAATTCCAGTGTGTCCGAACATTATCTGTACAATTTCATCTTTTAATAAAATTCTTGATAACACACGTAAAATTCTTAAAGAAGATTATTTAGAATCTGTATTTTCAAAAGTTTCTTTTATTAAAGTAACGTTGTTACAAACATTCGATATGTGCACCATTAGTGATTCGCAAAACATCCAATCGATACTCCAAATGTTGCCATGTACGCTGCAGCATATCCACATCAATTCGCTCAATAGCAGCTGTGATTCTTGCTTTTAAATCATCAATGTCTGTCACCCGCGTACATTTCTAAAAAACTTGTCAAAATGTGCTATCAGAAAAAACTTAATGAGATTCTCTGTAAAATGGGACAACACTGGAATTTCTACACTTCATGGTTGACTTTTAATAATAGCCAAATACTGAAGTTGAGAGAGGGAGACAAAAGGTTAATTAAATATTAATTTACAGAAAATCTATTGGGTGTGCGGTGCACACCTAGCACCGCACACCTAGCACACCCTGAATATACGCCCCTATATATATATATATATATATATATATATATATTTTTTATTTTTTTTTTAGTTCAGGAAGAACCGATTCGCCTCTATTTAAAGGGCATATCTCAGCGGAAAAACAAAGAAAAAGTGAGAGGAAAGACAGAGGAAAAAGAAAGGGTGGAGGGGACAGTCGAAGTGGAAAAAGACCAAGGATGACAAGGAGTGCAGGGTCGAGCCCCATCATCCTTGGGTGCATATATATATATATATATATATATATATATATATATATATCAGTGGCGACTCGTGGTATAAATGTATGGGGGTGCGATTTCATAAAATTGTACGACAACACGGACTCACAATAGGCTAGTGCGAATCCAACTGCCGCTCACAAGAGTACTTGTATTACATATGCGGCTATGCCAGACGTACAATTCTAGTTAATTACAAATAAGTAATAATTTCAATAAAATACATAAATGGCTTATATCATTATTACTGAAGTAACTATTAGTAAAAATAAAGTTGTTATTATAAAAAAAATTCGCGATTGTACTTATATTTTCATTGCAACAGTAAAATATAATTTATATTTACTTGAGCGAAAAATCTATCGCTCCATTCGGCTGCAATATTATTTTGTATTCAAACAGCAGTACGCTGTTTGAAGCTATGCTATAAGTTTAGAATATTATGTACTGTATGAAGGTTTACTCAAAATGCCTCATGAATCATGATATGCCACATGAATTTTTAAAATATATTTCAAGAATATTTATTTTAATATCTTAAAATTAATATATTTTTTATCTGTTAAATTAATATTTATCGTTTCAAGCAAGGGGGAGCGACCGCTCCATCGCTCCTATACGCCAGTCGCCACTGATATATATATATATATACAGTGTGTGTGTGTGTGTGGTGTGTTATGGACAAACCCCGGCAGTTGGACAATGCGCGGTGTGTCATTGTCCAACCGCCGGGTTTTGTCCGTAACATATATATGACAAAAAAAAAAAAAGGAAAGCTAGGCCTATATAACTTATCTGCTGTACTTGTAAATAGATGACAACTTTAATTGACCATTCAGCAATTTGACTTAGAGCTAGTTTCATGCACTTATTTTTTTCTTTTTTTGTAATGGGCTTTTAGTAACACACTATATATAATTTTGATCTTAACGGGGCCATTATAAATATTATCTCGTAGGAAAATTCATTAACTAATTTTCAATTTAACACAGATACTTCAAGAATGACTTTCGTTCGATATCAGGCACGAAAAATACCTACCAATTTACACACCAACTAGGTACGACGATAAAGTACGAGTTACAACGCCATACAGTATGTTATTTTGAAAATATGGTGAATCTTGTGAATCAGAAAAGTCAACAAAACTAATTTATTAGAAGAGTATCCACGAAGTGAAAGCGTATTATACATTTTATAAGTGTGTTAACTGTTAAGTTATTGATAGGAGGAGGCAAAGCACTTTCCTAAACTAAGTTTGCTATCAAGGAAATCTTTAGCTTCTACAACTGACGTAGAAATGCTATTTTCTTTGGTAGGTGACCTTAAGACTACCTATGTCAAGTCCGACCACGCTTATACAAAATTTCGTAGTACTCCTTTGCGAAATCGAGGTAAAGATATTTATAAAACTACCATAGTCATAAAAATTTTGAGTTTCACATCCAAAGACCATGAGACCATATTTGTGAAGCTGCACTCAAAATCAAAGTGGCTCGGGAGCTTAAAGTATATATTAAGGTCTCACTTAAAAATTTGTTCAAAATAATTTGGATGAAAGTATTTACATGCTATAATGCGAGCTTGGACCGACTATAGATATAGGCAGACTTTGGGTACACTGGCTAGAACAAGGAGAACCTCAACTCCAGAATGAAGAATTTTATTTCGTTTCGAGAAATGTTAAAAACAGTTTGTAATTTGTAGTTAGCACGTTTTACATCATTGGTACCAGGCAAATATGAACTTTTAATAATTATAATGCTGCTTTTGTTTCCATTATTACTCCAATCATTGAAGGAACGCAACATGAAGCTTCTGCCTTGGAATCGGCTTCGAATTCTAAGTCATCAGAATGTGACTAGCACTAGCAACATACAAGAAATATGTAGGAACGACATCAATGTCCTCCTCCTATATTTGTGGCCTTGATCTTTGGTGAAGGAATCTGGTTCTTGCTCGCGACACATCGTCTCGTGATGATACATACGTGTATGAAGTTTAATCAGTAAGTTGCGCGACTCAAAAGTTATGGCGCGGACACAAAAAGCTTCATTTGATCTTTCACTTCCATTTGTGAACTTGACTTCTGATGCAGGGACCCAAGTCTCGCCCTTGTGTGAAGTTTCATATGAACAGTTTCTGGTTGAGTGGTTCAAAAGTTATGGCGTGGACCATGGGCGTACGGGATAAGTAGTCTCTAGGGGGTCCAGGTGTTTGGACCCGACAAGAAGAAATCACTTATAATGATGCTATTATGTAAATTACTCTTCAGTTTTACGTACAGGGTGTACATAAAGTCAGGATCTATTTTTGTGAAGCACTTGGAAATTATATGGAATTCAATCATAAAATGATAAAGTGGTAACATTTATTAAATAATTAAGAGTAGGATTCGACGTGACGCCCATCGGTATCCCTGCACAGCTCAAATCGTTCCGCAGCATTTCTAAACACATTCTGGAGCATTTGCGGGGTTATGTTATCTGCAGCAGTTCGTATACGTGTACGTAAGTTTTCAAGACTCGTAATCTTCGTCTGATAGACGTGCGATTTGATAAAGCCCCATGCAAAGAAATCTAAAGGGGTTAAATCTGGTGATCTCGCTGGCCAAGGTCTGTTGCTTCCGCATCCGATCCAGCGATTTGGAAAACGTCCATTTAGATAATCCTGAACAATTTTGGCATAGTGACAAGGACCACCAAGTTGATTCTAAGGGGATAGGATTCTTAGTACCGTGTTAATCAGAATCTATAAATAGACCTTCATTTTTCATATATCTCATTCTTGTCTTTAACTTTGCGTTTGAAAGACGTCTATTAACTACAGCTGAAGATGTATCATAAAGGTCATTTACGTAATCTTTTTCATTATAGAGATCGTCGTTTCAGTCGCCGACGAATGTTGAGGAGAGGTTACAGGAGACATCACAAGAAGAACTTTAATACTAATTTTAAGTTTAGATATAAGTTATATCTGATGATAGTTTGGGTGCTACGTTAGGATATTATGATCTTAAGGCTGATGCTTTATCTGTTGCAGATAAAAAGATTTTACTTCATTATAATTATTATAAAATTACGGGTGTTGCATTTAGAGTATTTCCACAGTTGAATGTTAGTGGCTATGTTATTAATTATAGAGCTACTGATCGGTTAGGTGAAGATGATGAAGTTAAGTTTGGTGGTCCCCCTGTTTCTTATAATGTTGATCCATATTATGTTTTATTTGAACCTAATTTAGATACAGGTCATGGTAGTATTAAGACTCATCCTCGTGCAAAAATGTATTCTCCTTTTCGAGGTTGTAGATTATATCGTAAACTACGGCAAACTGCTACTTTAGCTAGTAGGCGTACTGTAATTTTAAATAATATATTAACTAGTACTAATGACTTAGATATAGTTCATGGTAGAATATATATTGAGAAGGGTGGTGATGCTGTATCTCACACTACTTTTGCAAGTACTGTAGAAATTACTTTGTATATTAAATGTTATGGAATAAAAGAATAAAAGAAACAAAAACTTTTTATCCGTACGCAGCAGGGAGCACGTTAATATTACCCGTGCTTCCTAAAGTGCTGCATTTTCGTATTAAATTACATGGCATTGACCTTGCCGACATAAATAGAATATAAGCTTCAAGGAGGTCTATTGAATTACATTGCTGACGTAAAGTGTGGATGACTCAGTGTACAAAAATAGATTTAGCAGTTAAAGCGCACTCACATTACTTACCCCACGGACTTATTCTTAGCTAGTCTTTAGTTTTAGGTCAACACTCGCCACAGAGGGTTTGGACCATTTAGCTAATAATTTACACCATGTAGCCACTGCCTCGCCAGAGTTACAGATAATGTCGGCAAAACAGTATTAAGTTACGAGTTAGATCAAATTTAAATAAGGATTCGACGTGACGCCCATCAGTATCCCTGCACAGCTCAAATCGTTCCGCAGCATTTCTAAACACATTCTGGAGCATTTGCGGGGTTATGTTATCTGCAGCAGTTCGTATACGTGTACGTAAGTTTTCAAGACTCGTAATCTTCGTCTGATAGACGTGCGATTTGATAAAGCCCCACGCAAAGAAATCTAAAGGGGTTAAATCTGGTGATCTCGCTGGCCAAGGTCTTTTGTTGCTTCCGCGTCCGATCCAGCGATTTGGAAAACGTCCATTTAGATAATCCTGAACAATTTTGGCATAGTGACAAGGAGCACCATCATGTTGATAGACGACGGTACTAACAATCCTATCCCCGTCGTCTATCAACATGATGGTGCTCCTTGTCAATATGCCAAAATTGTTCAGGATTATCTAAATGGACGTTTTCCAAATCGCTGGATCGGACGCGGAAGCAACAGACCTTGGCCAGCGAGATCACCAGATTTAACCCCTTTAGATTTCTTTGCATGTGGCTTTATCAAATCGCACGTCTATCAGACGAAGATTACGAGTCTTGAAAACTTACGTATACGAACTGCTGCAGATAACATAACCCCGCAAATGCTCCAGAATGTGTTTAGAAATGCTGCGGAACGATTTGAGCTGTGCAGGGATACTGATGGGCGTCACGTCGAATCCTACTCTTAATTATTTAATAAATGTTGCCACTTTATCATTTTATGATTGAATTCCATATAATTTCCAAGTGCTTCACAAAAATAGATCCTGACTTTATGTACACCATGTATTTAAAATCAGATGCATACAAGACAAGACAAAACTGTAGAGGTGTATACAACCATACAAGTGGTAAATAAAATTAATTTGTAAAATAATTTCAGTTCACAGTTTTGCCTTCTAATCCTGTTTTCCTTTTTAATTTTTCTCTCATTGACATGATGTGATGGACCCGACAAAGTAAGGCAAAATGGACCCGACACACAAAGACTGACTAGGGGGGGGGCCTCCTACGCCTTTGGCGTGGACTTCCTACGCCCATGGCGTGGACCTCCATTTGTCCTCTAACCATTATTTCTGACTTTGACTTTTGACGCAGGAACCCGAGTCTGACTACTCAAACACATTATTTTATGATCATCCATACATTCATATGTGTGAAGTTTTATCAATTTACGTAGAGCGGTTCAAAAGTTATAGCCCAGAAACGAAGGTGTGACGGACGAACGAACAGCCAAGTACACTCCAGTATGTCGTCTCCAAATTTAATTGATCAGGGATATACTGTAATAAAGAAGAGTTGCCAGTTGCCGTACAGTAATGCCCTTATCATTTTTAAATGAAAGATAAATTGTGAACTTCGAAATTTCGAAAAAAAAACAAGTTGATATTTTAAAGTCGAAAATAGTGTCTCAGGCAGTGTCAAACGTACGATAACGATAATTAATTAACACATGATTGTGCATGCTGCATTCCCAATAATTTATATTTACTTCAAATATTATTATTTATATCGTTAATAATGAATAAATTTGTTACCCTATCGGTACACCCTTTATATATATATATATATATATATATATATATATATATATATAACGTAAAGAACGACGCTTGTATAGGAGAATAAACCGCGCAAGTTGAGAGAGAGAGAACGAAACAAATGAAAAATGAGGTAACCACCCGGGAATCGAACCCGGGATCTTCCGATTGCCGGTCAGATATGATAACCATTACACCACGGGCCTCACTCGATCAAATGCCGTAATTCATCTACATACGCGCAGAAACCAATGCCCCACGTAAAGAACGACGCTTGTATAGGAGAATATTCCGCGCAAGATGAGAGAGAGAGAACGAAACAAATGAAAAAATGAGGTAACCACCCGGGAATCGAACCCGGGATCTTCCCATTGCCGGTCCCGGGTGGTTACCTCATTTTTTCATTTGTTTCGTTCTCTCTCTCTCATCTTGCGCGGAATATTCTCCTATACAAGCGTCGTTCTTTACGTTAATTATACTGCGTGTTTGCAGTTAGAATGTATATAATGTACGGCATGCGGGAGGTGCCCCCTTGGGGCATTGGTTTCTGCGCGTATGTAGAGGAATTACGGCATTTGATCGAGTGAGGCCCGTGGTGTAATGGTTATCATATCTGACCGGCAATCGGAAGATCCCGGGTTCGATTCCCGGGTGGTTACCTTTTTTCATTTGTTTTGTTCTCTCTCTCTCATCTTGCGCGGAATATTCTCCTATACAAGCGTCGTTCTTTACGTTAATTATACTGCGTGTTTGCAGTTAGAATGTGTATATATATATATTATATATATATATATATATATATATATATATATATAATATGACAAATTTAGATTTTTCAGCGGTGAGAATAACCTTTAAAGGCCAAACTATTTTTTATTCCATCATCATAATGAAATAGATTTTGTAAACATTTTCCGTGTAAATGGGATGAGATTGGTAAGAAAAAAAAATTTGCTTTTTAAAAATAAACTCCTTTGATAAATTTGAAAAAAAAACAAAAATTAATTTACATATTTACGTTATTGTCGAAATTTATATACTCTAAATTTTATGCAATTTACATATTTAGATATTCTATTTTTAGAAGAATTTTGGATGTACACCCAAATGAGTGATGAGAAAATTGTATATCGGCCTTATGTAAATATAACAAGATTCTAAATTTTTAGATTCAGTAAATGCAACTTGAAAAAAATTAGATTTACAAATACATGAAAGTGTATATATATATATATATATATATATATATATATATATATAATATACACACACACACATATGTAGCACTCGGTGGTGTAGTGGTTAGCTTCGCTGACTACGAATCCATCGGCCCCGGGATCGAGACCCGGTGACGGCAGGCGGCGCGCAGCAAAACCCAGCTGTTCATCCTTCCACACAATAAGAAAAAAATTGGTTGGTAAATAAATTGCTACCCTGGGTAGCCTAGTTGGGCTGCTGGTGGGGCGTGGTTCGGATTCCACGTTAAACTGTAGGTATGAGGTGGAGTGAAAAGCTTGACCTTCGTCAGCATGAACAGTTCGGGGGAAGCAAAACCAAGATTAACCAAGGTTACCTCATTTTTTCATTTGTTCGTTCTCCCTCCTCATCTTGCGCGGTATGTTCTCCTATACAAGCGTCGTTCTTTACGTTAATTATACTGCGTGTTCTTTGCAGTTGAAATGTATATATATATATATATATATATATATATATATATATATATATATACACACACACACACAAAAGTTACATTTCTATTCGGTGCTATCTTTTGTATCACTTTCATCCTATTTGGAAAATGTTCTTTGAGGTTCCATTTAGGTTGTTAGGTTAGGTTAAGTTACTCTAACATAAAACAAAAAAAATTGGGTGTGTAAAGACCTGGTGTAGCATGAATTAGAAGTAGTAATTTGATTTCGATTTTTTTTAATTAAAATCCTAACGTGAGTGAAATTTGAAAAAATAATTATATACGGTAAAAAAGTACATTCTCTAACCTTTTTAATGGAACCCCTCCTTACTTTAACGCAAGCGTACGTGATTAAAAATTTGAAAAAAAATAAAATCACCACATGCAGGAGCCAATGTAACTTCAATGACCACTGACGAAAAAGCAGGAGAAATTTGGCGACTTAGGAATGTGTGTGTGTGTGTGTGTGTGTGTGTGTGTGTGTGTGTGAAAAAGAAAGCTCGGAGCAAGTGTAGTTTACGTCCCCCTGACGCAAAAGGGGACACAAACTACACTAGTTCAAAGTTGGGGAACGTAAACTACACTAGAATGATAGGATCTTTAGGAGACATTTTTTAAATGAATCCATCAAGTAAAACGTTAAAACTAACGAAAATATTACGACTTAACCTAACCAATTGTCAAATATTATATATATATATATATATATATATATAAAGGCAACAGGAAAGGAAAGAACACGCACAACAGAACGAAGCAAATTCGAAATTTTTAATTTTCACTCCAAAGCTATAAACTGGGAAGATGTGACATCCAGCATGGAAGTAATAGATTGGAAAACCATTTTCGAGGCCAAGACAACGGAAGAGATGCTAAACGTTAGAAATTGTGGAAAAACATGTCCCAAAGATACAACAAAGAGGAAAGAGAAGCAGGTTCGAAAGACAAAAGAGGGCATTGTTCAGAAAGAGAAAAAGAGTGACTGCAAAATTAAGTAATTGTAAAGATAATAACATCAGAAAAATATTAAATGATAAACTACAAAGTATCGATGTCGTCATACAGGAACAAATCGAGAAGCATACAGAAAAAGAAGATGACGACGCTATAGAAGCGATAAAGGTTAACTCAAAGTACTTCTATAATTTCGCAAAAAGAAAGTCGAAAAACCAAGCGACTATCGGACCTTTAAAAAATGAGAACAGTGATTTATCTGATGATCTAACAGAAGTATCTGAAATATTAAAAGCTCAGTATGATCATCTTTCAGTATCCCAAAAAACTGACAAATTGATTTGCGATAGAAACGCGTTCTTTGAAGAAGAACCACAAGGGGAAAGTATAACGGATTTCGACTTCACGACGGATGATATTACACAAGCTATAGGGAAACTAAAAACACTCAGCGGCAGGACCGGATAAATGGAATGCCACACTGATCAAAAACTGCAAGACTGCAATCGCTGAGCCCCTATACTGGATATGGGACGATCATTAGACACGGGAGAAATACCGGGCATCCTGAAGAGCGCGAACATAGTCCCCACTATATAAAGGAGGAGATCGATCCCAGGCCAAAAACTATAGGCCAGTGTCGCTTACATCTCATCTCACTAAAATATTTGAAAGAATAGTTAGACAGAAAATCTATGACTTTTTGGAAACTCAGAAAAAATTCAATGATAACCAACACGGGTTTCGATCAGGCAGATCATGCCTATCACAACTAATGGAACACTACAACAACATTATTGATTCACTTGAAAGTAATGAAAACTATGATGTACTATACATAGACTTTGCTAAGGCGTTCGACAAGTGTGACCACGGAATCATAATACATAAACTGAAATATGGGAATAACAGGAAAAGTAGGGAAATGGATATATAATTTCCTTAGTGAGCGGAGGCAAGTCGTTACAGTACAAGGAGTATCTTCATCAGAATCAGAGGTCCTCAGCTCAGTACCACAAGGAACAGTATTAGCTCCACTCCTCTTCATAATCATGCTAACTGACATAGATAGGACGTTACCAGAGACAGCACAGTAACATCCCTTGCGGATGACACAAAGATCAGTAGAAAAATAAGAAACCCAGAAGACATAGGATCTTTACAAACCGACATAAACAAAATCTACAAGTGGACTGAAGACAATATGAAGTTTAACACCGAGAAATTTCAGCTATTACGGTACGGAAAAAGAGAAGACCTAAAGTGCATGGACTATTATACCCCAAATGGACAGGAAATTCAGAGAAATTCCAGAGCAAAAGATTTAGGGTTGTAATGACAGATGATGCGAAATTTGAAACACAAAATAAGATTGCAGTAAACAGAGCAAAGAGAATAACGGGTCAGATATTGAGAACCTTTAAACGAAGGGATAGGAATGTAATGATTCCTCTACTGAAAACCCTGATCATACCCAAATTAGAATACTGCTCGGTCCTAACTTCCCCATATAAAAAAGAAGACATTAGACAGCTGGAGGGGATCCAAAGAAGCTTCACAGCCAAGATCAATGGGTGCAAAGAACTAAATTACTGGGAAAGGTTACGAGAACTAGACCTATATTCACTGGAAAGGAGAAGAGAGAGATACACCATTATTTACACTTGGAAAATAATGGAGAAACTAGTCCCTAATCTTACTCTGAATCCCATAACTCCCCAAACAACGATGGAAAGTAGAAGCGGTAGACTGTGTCGTATTCCCAAATTGAAGGCGAGACAGGGAACATCCTTAACCCTGAAAGAAAATAGTTTTGTAGTGAGAGGACCAAAACTGTTTAATCAGTTGCCCAAAGACCTAAGAAACACGAAGGGAGTTGCAGTGGAAATCTTCAAAAGAAGACTAGACGCCTGGCTCAGAACAATCCCCGATGAGCCGGGCGTACCTGGCTATGTGAGGTGGAGAGCGCAAGAATCCAACTCACTACTTCACCAGGCCAACTCGAGAGGAGGGGCGACAAGCTTGACCTTCGCGAAATGAGAAATCATCGCGCGGAACCTTTGTAAGGTTGTAAGGTATATATATATATATATATATATATATTAGGGTGGCCCTTATTTTTCGAAATGGCAAATTTCACCGTCTCACCCCCTCAATATATTCCATTTGACAAAAAAAAAATATGCAAATCTCAAGTAATTATAAATATTCTTATTGGTCCTGCACAAGGACTCAAATTTAGTTAATTATTGGAACATAAATACACGAATGTTTTATTAGCGTTCCATTATAAGGGCAAATAACAGCAGTTAAAGAACAGCATAAACTAAAATAGACATTGACTACTGATTAATTAGAAACTGAATTGAACTAAACATTTTAGGACTGAAAGCGTAGTAAATTTGGCCTAGTTGGGATGGTTGCTTATGAGGCCCCCTTAAATATTAATTGATTTTAATAAAACTTCTTTGTTACACGTTTTATATTAATAGGAAAAAAATGCGGGGTGAGACCCCCAAATTTTGGTTGATTGGGTGGTTCTTATACATATAAGAACCACCCAATCAACCAAAATTTGTAGGTCTCACCCCCGCATTTTTTCCTATTAATAGTCCAAACAGTCCAAATTTCGAAAAAGGCTCTGATTCGTGAAACAGGTATGTGTATATATTTTTAAGCCAATGACCTCTCGCTGTCCCAGTCAATCAATGTATATACTGTACTGTATATATTAAAGTGTATCTAAGGAAAATGCGATCTAGTCTTACTCTTTTTTGACAATGTTCTATGAATATTTAACAGCATTAAGTACCTGCGGTGAAAACGTCATAGAAGGCTTTGGTTGCTAGGTAACGGGAATGGTACAGCTATAAATAAATTATAAGATCTATCTATAGATGTTTTAATGTAGTTTTTGTTGGGCGCACCACTGTCATGATTAACGATCGAAAAGGCTCCACGGCGAGAAGGATAAAAGGCAGTTCTCGATACAGTTGATAATTGCTTATTTTCCAGTTCGGTCAAATAATCGTTCGATTCATGAAATTTCCATTTGCTTGAAAAATAACGGAAAATCTGTCTCCTAATCTCTTACTATTGGATTCAGGTCAACGGAACAACCAAAATGATGATGATAATAATGATAATGATGATGATAATAATGATGATAATAATATATAATAATAATAATAATAATAATGAAAACGTTATTCATCCTTGTAATAAATGACCAACTGTACCAAATTTATGGGCTCTATTTGAGGGCAGAAAAAGCTTTTATTTTTGGAAAGATAAAGAATTTAGGATAGAAGAAAAATATATATTAAAATTTCGTATGGCAATCAGAAATAACATCAAAGTTATTCCAACTGATATAAATACAGTAGGAAATAGAGTAAGAAATAAAATTAATTAGGATTAACTTACTCTGAACCATATAAAGATTACGAACAAAGGTTAAGCGGAATGAACTGCGCGTCTTAAAAAAACGAACGTACTAACACAAATAAGTATGATACATAGAAATTGGAAATGACAATGATCACACTTTTTAACCCAAAGAATAATATGAATCATGGCACGAATTGTGAAAGACTTTAATAAAGTTTTATAAAATATTAACAAAACTGAAGACAAAAATATTTGACTCTTTTGCCATTAACAAACCAAACAATATTAACACTGGAAAAGGTTCTCGTATGTGTCGGACGATTTCATTTTAAATTTTTTTGAAATGTTCGCTAAAACTGAAGAAAATTTCAAACTCTTAATGATAAAACTTTTGTATTTAATCAAAGGTTTTAAGGTTCTTTTCAATAAACTTTATGATTCGTTCAGTTAACATAAAAACTCTATAATTGTATCTGAAGAAGACTTATTACAGAATCGAAAACGTTAATAAAAAAATATTTCTAAACTTTTTTTTTTATCCAGACAGGGTGTTTATTTTTAGAAGACGGTCACGCTTGAAGAAATGAAACTTTTAAACCCTGTGCTTTGAACCACCCAAATCGGCCGATTGCGGTAGGCTACGTACCAGCTGCTTCGGTAATGACATTGCTTAAGTGAATGAAATAATATAAAATAAACAAATGAGGACATTGACAGCAAATGTAGGCTTACACAAAGTACTAAGTAAAATTGCAAATAGAAGTTCAGAAGTACGTGTGTTGCTCGCATAATATAATAATCGCTGGATTTATTAGCTGGATAATGGATTGATAATAATAAAAAATGAGGACTTCTTGAATTTTTTTTTTTTTTTTCTGAATTACATGGATCGGAGAGGGATGATTATATTGGTCATCCTGCAGGATCTATGCCCAAGGTCTTAAGGCTTGGGTCCCTCCAATTTTTTTTTGTGCACGACGCCTCTGGTTGTGACTGTGCTAAACATGTCTCTGCATGTCGAAACAAGTTGACTGATGGGGCTGCACTTCATTGTGCAGTGTCAGTCAATTGTGATGAGCCGATAAAGTTAAACGTGTTTTGTTTGGCGGTGATTTCTTACGATGTCGGAAGGTGTTGTGCACCATGAATATGCTCCACGGACAAACAATCAACAAGAAGTTTTACATTGAAGTTTTGAGACGTCTACGTGAAGCAGTTCGGAGAAACGACCGCAGAAGTGGGAGTCCGGGAAGAGCTGCTTCATCACGACAACGCGCCATCTCACTCGTCGCAACTTGTTCAGCAATTTTTGGTCAAAAACGCTAACCCCCGACCCCCACCAAGTACAGCACTCTCCATATTCGCCGGATTTGGCTCCATACGACTTTTTTTTCGTTTCCGAAGCTCAAACAAACCTGGACACCGATTCGATGATGTTGAGACCATTAAGAGAAATTCGACGGAACAGCTTTTGGCCATTCCGAAAAGTGCTTTCGAAAAATGCTTTCAACAGTGGCAGGATCGTTGGGCAAAGTGCGTGGCTTCAGAAGGAGCGTGCTTTGAGGGAGATTAAGCCCGAAACCCTGTAAGTACCATATTCTGTCTATAATCGCATCATTCCGTATATTTTTGAACAAACGTCGTGTGTGTGTGTGTGTGTAATATATATATATATATTATAATATATATATATATATATTATATATAAATAAATAAATGTGTGTGTATGTGTAAGATAAAACGTAGTGTAACCGTACAAAAATGTATAATTTGAGTGTTTGAAAAAAGCTTCGTAATTTTATTCTTTTAATTGGAATTTTTAACGTCCACCCACACCCATATTATATATCTCAAGAGTTTATCTGAAAGATATGAAAGCGTTCTTAATAATAATAATAATAATAATAATAATAAATAATAATAATAATAGTAATAAATAAATAAATCAATAAATAAATTACTGTTACTGAAATTTGTATTTTCCCATTTATTATCGCTTTCTTGTATTACCGACAGTAACCGTTGAGTTTTCAACGAGTGAACTGGGAGTAGTTTGACTGTTACTAAATTTAGACACTCCCAATCGATAACAATAAAACTGTTTTCGGAATTTTCGTCTTAAAGAGTTTGTTTTACAAAAATGATCGTTAAATGACAAATTTTTAGTTTTACTGTAACGAAATTCTATATAAAAATAATTTAAACAATTATTATTAAATATATAACCTTGGTTTTGCTTCCGCCCGAATTGTTCATTCTGACGAAAGTCAAGCTTGTCACGCCACCTTAGACCTACAGTTTAACATGGAATCCGAACCACGCCCCACCACCAGCCCAGCGTCTTAACCACTAGGCTGCCCAAGGTACCCTACCGGGCCTACCAACCAATTTCTTTGTGTGGAAAGATGAACAGCTGGGTTTTGCTGCGCGCCGCCTGCAGTCACCGGGTCTCGATCCTGGGGTTGATGGATTCGTAGTGAGCGACCCTAACCATATGAAATCATATATAAGGCTCAGGGGTGTCGATTGCTCTAAAATAGTGGGAGGGGGGGGGACACTTCGCCTTCAAACAGCGAATCAAACAATACTCTGAGTAGCTGTTGCGTGTAATATATATCAATGTCGTAATTTACCATTTACCCGTTTTTTATTTTTCTCAGCATGATGAAAAACTCAATTGTATTTAATCATTTTATGTCTTTCTTTATTTAAACATTTTTTTTTTTGCAGAAATAAGAAACGCAATACAAACTATTTATAATATTTAACCTTTCATGTAACATAATATCACACATATGTTTAACCGAAATAAATCTTTTATTACATATAGACAACAGAGGTCAATGTACATAAACTGATAACAAAATATGTTCGTGAAATATAAAACAAATAAACTGCATTTTGATCACACTTTGATATTGAAAATGATACGTAACAAAACCGTTTATTTAACATATTTCCACTTCGCGTACTTAATGACCAAGAACATTCAAATGCTACGTGCAATTATTAAAATGCACATTAACTGCTAAATTTCATGATAAATATACACTGGTGTTCATGACAATAATTTATAATATTGCTATTATATTTGCATATGCATATAATACGACATATAACGTCTTATTAGGTGCCATTAATAGTTAGCATTTATTGCAATTCATCCACGAAAGTGGGGATGACAACTGGTAGGTTGTCCCCCACTTTGTAAAAATTTGGGGAAGGGGAACATGTCCCCTGCGTCCCCCCCCCCCCCCCCGCAATCGACGCCCATGATAAGGATTAAATAAAATACTACTACTGGTCTACAGTGACTTCACAGTGTAAACAGTAAAGTGTTAAACAAGTTTAAAAAGTTAAAGTTTTTAAAGTTAAAAAAAGTTGGAAAGTTTCCTTAGGTTCCAAATTGAGGACCGCATAGACACAAACAAGAACTTACCGTTTCTCCTTTTGACCTTATATACCGAAAGGCAACACCAAGAACGGGAATTTATACGGTCAATGGAACACTTAATTACTTGGAACATTGAAATTACAGAAAGACCATTTAAATACTTCCACTTGAAAACCTTACCAACTTTCATGTTGAAAGCGTGTATATATACTGTATATATATATATATATATATATATATACACAGGGTGTTCGGAAAGTCACTGTGCACTTATATTTATTTAATAGCATACAATAGTATAACATTGCATATATGATAGAGGTTATGGATGGGACCATCAGAACTTATAAAAGGTGTTGAAAGTGATGTCCTTTAACAACAATACAGGCCTGGACCCGTCTTATTTTATTTTGAAACACCTTTGTCAGTTCTTCTTTTGAAATGGACCTTATGTACGCAGTTATTGCAGTTTTCAGGTCATCAAGCGTGAGTGGACGATCTCGATTATATAAGTGCACAGTGACTTTCCGAACACCCTGTATATGTGAAGGTGGCCCATAAGTCCCAGTCAGTTATATATATATATATATATATATATATATATATATATATATATATATAATATATATATAATTTAAAAAACAAATATAATTTCGAAACGTCCTACCGTGTGAAGTTATCGTCACGAGAGGTCTGGCAGGCGAGTCCAACGCAGCAAACCTGTGAAATGCTGTTGTGACTGCACTCTCTGAAAAAAAAAAAGTATTTATTACTTTTCTGAAGTTAAATTAAAATCGCATAAACAACCTTAATTATATAGTATTAAAAGAGTTCCCGTGTTTCGGTTGGTTGGTGAATGGACGTGGGTTGCGAATGGTTGGGTTCGATACCTACCCTCGCCGCGGTTGGTTTTGGCCGGCCACCTAATCTGTGATTATGACTCGTATGACTTTCTCGGGAGTTTGTCCTCACCTCCGTTCGTCGCCGGGAGAAAATTTGGGTTCGTGGTGTTAATCTTTTACTTAGTTTGCAGTTAAGTTTAGAACATCGCATTAACGTGTGAACAACAAGGACGACATCAATTTGAGCATTTGTTTTCGTTCTAATGTATTACTTTTGTAATTTTAATTTAAAAAAATTTTCGTAGGAGACCGGACTTATCGGACACCCTATATATATATATATATATATATATATATATATATATATACAGGGCGTCCCAAAAAAATGTATACACACTTTAACAGCTGATAGCTCAATTGATGTTTCTTTCTTTCCAAGTTAAACCCATTAGAATTAATAATGGCAGTCAGACTAAGCTTTGAACAAAGGAAATTTATTCTAAAATGCTACTGGAAGTGTGAAAACGCAGTTGAAGTGCAAAGACAGTTTAGGAGGGAGTTTCAAACAGATCCACCAACGCGACTTACCATCACTCGAATTAGAGATAAGTTTGAAGCCGATGGAACTGTTCAGAATGTCCACAAGAAGCGTTCCGGAAGACCACGGACATCGACAAGCCCCACAAAGCAAGAAAGAGTACTGGAAACGTATCACCAAAGTCCAAGAAATCTGTGCGGCAAGCGAGTCGTGAGTAGGAATTTCAGAATCGTCTGTCCAACGCATTTTGAAGCGCTGTCAATGGAAAAGTTACATTCCAAGATTAGTCCATGCTATTAATGAAGATGATGATCCGGACCGAAGAGTGGAGTATTGCGAGTGGTACTTGGCACGATGTGGATGTGGATTGGACGAAGGGGTTTCGTAGAATACCCTCCGCGTTCACCAGACCTCACACCACTAGACTTTTTTTTTATGGGGATACTTAAAAGACAAAGTCTACGCTATAAAACCTGCAACAGTCGCTGAATTGAGAGCAGCCATTGAACGAGAATGCACACAAATACCAAACGAAATGTTTCGTGATGTTTGCGATTCCATTGCTTCGCGTTATCAGCAGTGCCTGGACCAGAACGGACGTCAGTTTGAAAACAGGCGTTGACAAAACAATTAAATAATGTCTGTAGATTCTATTACATTTTGAAAATGAAATGTATTTTAATAAACACTGCCTTTATAATTATTTAAAGTGTGTATACATTTTTTTGGGACGCCCTGTATATATTATATTATATATATATATTATATTATATATATATATATTATATATTACAAGTTCTGTATTCCTAATTATTTTAAAATACAACTATGAATAATGCAAATAATTCTTATAATTTTTTAGACACGTTTATAATTCATTCATTTACGACCGACTACCCCCCCCCCCCCCCCCCGCCAAAAAAAAACCTCCCACTTTAACCCTTTTAAATTTTTAATATGTACAGTAATTTTACCATCAGTTCAATATCTCTTAAATTTACGGTTGTATTGTGTTTTAATATTATATTTATAGTATATGGCCTTTCAAAAAAACGTTAACACGATTGCATGTGTTCGAGTCTTGTTTTAATAGGCCTGTAAATGAGACGCCTCGAATCTTTATATCAAAGTAATCTCTCTTTTATACTATAGTATAAAACAATAATTACAATATTAAACATCTGAATTTAATATTATTACCAAAATGGAATATAAAATTTCCAATATTACTTATCTAAACAGTACCAAAAAAAAATTTCTCCTAAAAGCTGTACAATTTTAAACAAATTAAATTGTTTTATGTACGAGTATAACGAAGATGGTTCTCCTTTAAAGTTAACGGTATTGCCGTTAACTTTGCGTGTGAGACCGCTTTTACCGCAACATATGTTAGAGAGAGAGAGAGAGAGAGAGAGAGAGAGAGAGGGAGTTACAAGGAGTTACAAGGAATTACAAGGAAAAGAAGTACCTCAAAAGGCCTTGCGGCCCATACCGAGGAGGTACCAATGGCAACGGGTGCCAGGGAAAATTTTGTGAAAGTTTATTTTTCTTTCAACTATCCTAGCAGTAGTAGAAAACTGGATAGAAAAGTAGAAGGCTCTCTCCCCACCCTCCGCTCCCTCCCTGCCAGAGGCAGGTACGGAAAAAGGTTGAAGAAATACCTTGACCCTGGAAAAGTAGCCAAGGAAATTTTACAGGAAGTGGAGAATATATAAATAGCTCTATATTTAGCTTGCTCACAGAGACACCGAGCAAGCGAACTCCTGCAGAGTTTTCTGAGGTTTTAATCTTAAACTATGTGTGTTCAGTACTTTGTCTAGCCTATTTTTAAACAGATTTACACTTTGACTGGAAACAACCTCTGAGGGAATTGGTTCCAGATATTAACTATTTTTATAGGAAAAGAAATTTCCGCAGACTGAGGTCCTAAATGTCTTTACACACTCAAATAGTGTGCAAGATTTCGTCTACCCTTTTCTTGAACTGATCCACAGAGGAACTGTTCACAACTTCCGAAGGTAACCTGTTCCATGTGTCACAGATCTTATACGTAAAGTAATTCCCACACACACTAGTCCTAAACCGTTTCAAATCCAACTTCCAACCATTGTTGCGAGTTGGGTTATCATTTAAATTAAACACTTCTAAAATCGACATCGTTGAACCCGCGTAAGAGCTTGAAAACCTCGATCAGTTGACCGCGCAGCCTCTGAGTTTCAAGCGAAAACAAGTTCAGGGCGCGTAACCGTCGATTGTAGCCCATATGCCTAACGGAAGGGATTAACTTTGTGGCCCTCGCCTGCACTCGCTCCAGCCTCTCAATATCTTTCCTGAGGGTGGGCGACCAGAACTGCACAGCATACTCCAGGTGCGGCCGAGAGAGAGAGAGAGAGAGAGAGAGAGAGAGAGAGAGAGAGAGAGAGAGAAACCTTAATGACCATGGAACTCTTCCAATCAGATCGATATATTTTATTATTATTATTATTATTATTATTATAGCAACACATTGTGAAAGAAGTGGAGTGCAGAGAGACCGAAAGTGTGTTTGTTGCTTGCACGCGAAAATACACTTTTGTTATTTTTTGTAAATTGAATGATTTTTGCTTTTGTAAATGTAAACAGTAGAACTCTATATGACATTAAAATTTTAAACCGTTTGGGTTCCTTATTAATATCAAAATAGGTTAAAGAAATGTTCCTCCCCCATATTGGGGACAGCATAGACACTAATCGGGAACTTACTGGATCTCCTTTTTACTCAATATACCAAAAAGTTATACTGCAGAGGAAATCTATACGTTCAATGGGAACCCTTAATTACTTGGAACATTAAAGTTACAAAAGACCCATTTTGGTACTTTGACTTAAAGGATTTAAAAATTTTCCTGTTCACAGAGTACTAACAGCGAGGCATATGGTAGAGGGGACCAGGGAACTTACAACTTAACATGGTGAAATCTGAACCATGGGTCTAATCTCTTACCATGGGTTTAATTGTCTAATCTCTTAAAGTTTTTAGAGTTTGTAACTGATCAGGTAGATAATGGAAATGATGAAGATGTTATTTATTTGGATTTTAGTAAGGTATTTGACAAAGTTCGACATAGGAGACTTTTATATAAATTATTAAAAGCTCATGGGATATCAGGGTCAGTTATTAATTGGGTAGAAAACTGGCTAAAAGACAGAGAACAGAGAGTAATTCTAAATGGCCATGAATCTGGGTGGCAGAAAATGAAAAGTGGGGTACCACAAGGATCAGTTTTAGGTCCATTACTCTTTATTTCATATCTAAATGATGTAGAGAAGGGAGTGGGTAGTAAAGTTTCTAAATTTTCAGATGATACAAAAGTAGTTGCCGCAGTTACAAATATAGAAAATTCTATGAACTGCAAAAAGATCTTGATAGATTAGTTGCTTGGGCTCGTAAATGGCAGGTAAAATTCAATGTTCAAAAATGCCAGTCATCCATTTTGGTAGAAATAATGAAAACTTCAATTATGAGAGGCAAGAAAACTAGTTAGAGGATATTAGACAGGAAAAAGATCTTGGCATTATAGTTTGTAGTGATCTAAAATTTTCTAAGCAGGGTTAAGAGGCTAGAAATAAGCAAATAAAATGTTAGGTATTATTAAGAGGAATGTTAGTTACAAGAGTAAGGAAGTCATCTGTAAATTATATAATTTTTATGTTACGCCTCACTTAGAATACTGCATTCAAACTTGGTCCCCTACCTTCGACATGATATTGATATGCTTGAAGGTGTGCAACGTAGGGCAACCAAGCTTATCCCTAACTTATGAAAATTGGAATACAGGGAAAGATTAAAGGAAGTACAGTAGGTGTGTTTATTTTTGAGAGACGTTGTATGTTCAAATGTTTTCAGGTTTGGACAATTTAGATGTACGTAACGTTTTCTCACAAGAAGTTGATTGGATAACTTGTGGGCATAATAAGAAAATTAGAAAACAGACTTCTAGACTTGATCTACGAAGTACTTTTTCAGTCAGTAGTAGATTTTTTGGAATGATTTGCCAAACGATGTGATAAATAGTAGCTCATTAGTTAATTTTTAATAAAATTTGGATACGTTCATGAATGAAATAGATAGTTTGTAGATTGTAAATACTGTATATTCTTAGTTTAAGTTATGGAGGCTACTTTGGTAGTAGTAAATAGTTATACGAGTATGTTGGTTGGCTGACTTGAGATTGACATTTTGCAAGATTTTATTGTTATTGTAAAATGTACCTCGTGACTTGAAAGACCTCGATAGGCCCCAGTGGCTTCATGTTTTCCATATGAAGTGTAATGTAATGTAATGGGTCGCTACATCATTTGCATGGATGCAAAGGTTGGTCCCCCATCCACCTACTACCTCGAGTCAAAATTGTTTAACCTTGCTGATCTACCAGGAAGCGACGTTCGGACGTGGTCACGATGTAACTCCTATACTGCATATATGTACACCAAAAAAATTACATTGTTCAAACACCAAATTACTTGACAAGAAATTCCAGTTATTAAATGAAGAATTTAAGCTCGTTACCAGAAAAAAATAACTTTTTTCTTTTGTTTTGGTGGTGGTGTTTAACCTCCCTCACAGCCAGAGCTGGGCAATAAATACATTGAATGTATTTAAATACTAAATACTAAATACATGGGAGAAATGTATTTAAATACTAAATACATTTTACGAATGTATTTAGATACTAAATACAAAATACATCAATTGTATTTAAATACATTTGTAAATACATTTTAAATACATACAAATTTTAACATATGCATTCACTAATTCAAGAATAACAACAATATAAAATGCTTGATAAAGGATAAAGAAATAGTACAATCTAATTTCCGATTATATATTTCCCTGTATTAAACTAGTAAACAACAATATAAAATGCTTGATAAAGGATAAAGAAATAGTACAATCTAATTTCCGATTATATATTTCCCTGTATTAAACCAGTAAAAGTATTTACATTTTTATATTTTGAGTATTTAAATACATTGTATTTAAATACTCATTAAAGTATTTAAATACTATATTTAAATACATGAAAAACAATGTATTTATAAATACAGTTCTAAATACACAAATGTATTTAAATATGTATTTAAATACAAATGTATTTAAATACTGCCCAGCACTGCTCACAACATCCGAACCACGGGTCGTGTTACATCATCTGGACGCAGAGGACGGTAGCCAATAAAACAACTACCCAGACCCAATGTCGTTGAACTTCGCTTATCAACGAGAAGCGGTTTTACGACACTGGCTACGACGTAGCCTGAAAAGAACTTGAGCAGCGCAATCATCGTGTACATGGCTGAACTAATCATTCGCATTCTTTGTAAAATAGTTAACCATGCGTGTTAATTGCTTTTTCAAGCAGTCAAGCAGTTTTTCTCAGTATTCACGTGTTTTGTATATATATACTTTATAAAATTTACTCTATTTAAACTCATTTTAACAAAGAAAAATAAAAAAAAAAAAAAAAAAAAGATCTAAAGACAAGATTAATTAGCGTAAATAAAGAAAAAGTTTTAAAAAATCCGATAATTTGAAAAAATAAAATAATGGAGAAAGAAAATAGTAAAAATGTTTTGAAAAATGGTGTAGCTTTACGAATATAACGTTGCCCTTTAAAAAAAAGAAGTTAAATACAGTATACAGAAAAGTTAAACTTGATATTTTACTACAGAAAATCTTAGTAACTTAATATGTGAAGTATTTTTATTAACTGTCTTCAAGGTTACGCAAAAATCTAGCTCAAGCTTGTACCGACTCATAACTGAATTTTACTTACAATGTAATAAAAATATACAAAAGTTATTCTCAATTAATATTTTTATTCTAAGTTAAAAGCGTGAAAATTTACCTAACATATTAAAACATTAATAGGAACAAAGAACAAAATAGTTTGATGATAATTTCTTCATTTACCGTATTTGTCGGCTTATAAGACGCACTTTTTTTTCCTTATAAATACCTTAAAAAATCGCCCTGCGTCTTAGAAGCCGAAAGTGGGAAGGATGAAATGTCCATCAATAGCACAAGTGTGTGAATGGGTGCTGAAGTCATGGCATGACGTTAAGACTGAAATTGTAGTCAAGTCCTTTAAAAAATGTGGTAAAGTAATGCAATGGATGGCACTGAAGATCATTTATTGTATGAGAGTGACAGTGATACAAGTGAAGATGATGATGATTATGATGATGGGGATAATGATGATAATGTCAGTAATGAATCTGAAGTTGATTAATAACAAATAATAAGAGTAATAATCATATTATCCTTCTTTATTGGCTTTTGGGTTTTCTTTTTATTGAATTTTACATAGCCACTGTATTAACAATAAAGTGCATCAGAAACTTTTTTTCTTGAATTTACCTTTCCAAAATTAAGGTGCGTCTTTCACGGCGCAGCGTCTTGTAAGCCGTCAAATACGATATTTATTGTTCTTTTCGTACAAAGGAACATACAAAAATGGATGTAACAAGAACTCTATGTGAAAATGGAGCAGTGATTGATTTTCAAATACATACACCAAGCAATTGCAAGCAAATTGTTTTATTGGCAGAACTTTTTTTTTTTTTTTAACAATATCTTTTGATAATACAAAACAGAGATTATTTACAGCAAGTTAAAAGGGAGGGAAAAGTGTGCAATTAGTACAGGATTGTTGGCCTGGGACATAGTAATATGAGAGCATACAAAACTTGGACATACGAGTATAATTGGGGATTACAGAATAAATGTTGTACAGATCTTCAGTGTGCCATTTAATGACGGGTATCGATGGTATAAGTTCCAGAAGTCTGGCTAATTCAGCACGGTTAAGTTAATAGGGATAAGTTTATAGTTAGGTTCAAAGGAATCATCTTTTTCCATCAGCAGTTACAACATATATTTAATCCCAAGTAATATTTCACTTGCAATGCTTTTATATATTATATATAATATATATATATATTATATAATATATATATATATATATATATATATATACTGTATATATATATATATATATTTGTAATGCTTATACACACACACACACATATATATATATATATATGGGATGAGTTTCGCACTTAAAAACGTGAAATGAATGAAATGATGTAAACCCACAAGTAAAGAAAAAATTATTTCAAGGCTTTTCTTGTATTCAACAATACACCTCGTCAGGGAATGAAGAAAAAGGCAAGATGACCAAAATATATACCTATGTACATTAAAACAAAAAATAAAAAGAGATGAGCACAAGGTTCACAATCACTGATTAAAGGCAAAAGACATTTTAACAAGATATTGTCAATTTTACATTCCCGAACTGTTATTGAAATTATTTTTAAAATGGATGAATGCACATTCTTGAATATTCCTTTAACACTCGTTAAAAACACAGATATAATTAAAAGGAATATTCTAGAATATCCATTCATCCATTTCAAAAATAATATCAATAAAAGTTCAGACAATATAAATTGACATTATCTTGTTAAAATGTATTTTTGCCTTTAATCAGTGCTTGTTAACCTTGTGCTAATTTCTTTCTACGTTTTTGTTTTAATGTACATAGGTATATATTTTTGTCATTTTGTCTTTTGCCTTCATTCTCTGACGAGGTATATTGTTGAATACACGGAAGGACTTGAAATGTTTTTCTTTTTCCTTGTGGATTTGTATTGTATATATATATAATTATTTCCGAAAAGTCTGTATATTAAACAAGAATGAAAAATGTTTGGGTTTTCCTGTTTATTCTTAAATACCGGATGGACGAAAAAAACCTGGACACTTTTGTTTTCTACAAATTTCTACAAATTAGTCAAGTAATACACCCAAATTACTACAAGATGTAGCCAATAGTATAGTTATCATGTGCTAAAAATTTCAATGGAACTCATATAAAACTTACCCTATTGAAATCAATGTTGTATTGGGCCCCCCCATTTTCTTGAATTACGGAGAGTACTCTCCTTTTCCACTGATCTATGGATGACTTGATTTTGTCTTGGGACACCATAGGCCAAACAGCCTCAATTCTTTGTCTAAGTGCTTCCAGGTTTGAAAATGGTTCCCTGCGACCATGGTACACCAATGACTTCAGCTTATTCCACACGAAGTAATCCAGAGGATTTAAGTCAGGAGAATTTGGTGGCCATTCTTCACTTTTTATGAATTCAGGAATGGTCGCCATCAAAAATTCTTGGGTTGCCTTGGCTGAATGAGATGGTGCATTGTCTTAAACAAAAATAAAATCTTCGTTCGGGTACAAGTCTTAGCATTCCGGTAAAAGTTCTCCGAAGTGTTCAATGTAATTTTGCAAGTTCATTTTTGTTTTCTGTGGATAAGTAAAGAATAATTCGGGTTTTCCATTGTAAGAAACACCACAAGATACCATTGATTTCTTGGAAAATCGTGAAATTGGATGATAAAGACGGTCTGGCGGGATTTCCGATTTTGAAGTTAATGCATTGACTCGGTTGTTTTGTCGATTTGTTGATACAGTTAATGTAAAGTCGGACTCATCTTGAAAACACATGCGTTTAATGTCTGCTAAATTAAATTTCCTGTACAAAGAATTACACCTTTCTAACCGTTTTCCCATGACTTCGTTTGTTATTCTGGGGGCACTCAATCTTTTAAAAGATCCGATTCCTTTACTTTTCACTATGTTTTGGACACTGTTGCGCGAAATATTTAATTTATTCGCCATTTTTCTCTGCGAAAGATGAGTACCAGGATTATTTTCCTGCGACAACGCATGCTCTTCAACGTACCTTTCCTTTTCTCGAGTCCGAGCAGTACGCGGACGACTGCTGCCACGTTTTCTGTCAGTTGACTCTGATTGTCTAATTTTATTTATTACGTATTGTACTGTACTGCTTTTCCATTTTTTTTCCCGGAAATTCCCTAATTATTTTTCTAGCACTCCATCCCTTCTCGGCAAAACACGCCTTTATAACAGTTAAGTCTTCTTTACTTAAAACCATTACGATAGAATTTTAATTAACACCACAAGAAAAAAAAATAAAAAACATTCCATCAGCCAACACTTCTTAAAGAAATCTGACACTGCTAGCCTACCAATTCGCCATGTGGCCACTTATCATTGTCTTAGGTGCGCATGCGGAAACTGCTTGTTTTGTAGCGAACATCTGACACATCCAAGGGCGTAGTCAGCTTCACAAAATCTTCTTGTTTGTTTCGTCAAGTTAAATTTTTTAGAATTAAAAAACGGCCAAAGATAATTAATTGAGGTTTTCAGCACATGATAACCATACTATTGGCTACATCTTTTACTAATTTGGGTGTATTAGCTTGACTAGTTTGAAATTTGTAGGAAAAACAAAAGTGTCCAAGTTTTTCGTCCATCCGGTATATATATATTATGTAGGAAGGAAGGACCAAGGGGTGAATGCTAGCTAAAACGCCCCCCTTCCATAAAGAAAGAAGAGAATCAAAATCAAGGTCCAAGGTTTTCGAGATGCCTAGACACTCTGCGTTTAAAAGATTGGAGGTCAGAGACACAGGGAAAGACGGACTGAGAAAGATTATTCCAGAGTTGACCGGTTGAGTAGATGAAAGATTAAAATAACCGATTAACCTTTGCGTTAGACATTTGGCCACAAAAGGAATGAGAATGTGTAGAAAGTCTGCAGGCCCGGATTTAGGTGGGGGCCCAGGGGGCCATGGGCCTCCATGACATTCCGGCTCCTTTGTCACTACAAACCGAATTACAATGCTGGAAAGCAACGTGGACTACTTGGATACTTCCAAAACCACGTTCTGTTGTGGAAACGCTCAAGCATACACCGGCCACTTGGTTCCCAAATGTTGCAGCGATGTTAGGTTTTCTTGCTACCATACCAGTTTGTGAGTGCGAGCGTTCATTCGGTCACTTACGCACGCTCAAGACCTACGTGGAAATCAACAATGGGCGAAAATAGGCTAATTGGTTTAGCAAAATTGATCTGGATTATAACATTATTTTAGACATCTTCGGGAGAAGGCATCCACGTCGCATGGAAATGGTTGATGTTTTTCAGGATTAGATTGAGTGAGGGAGGGTGACTGGCCGTTACGTCGTCTAACATTGGTCGTTGGTTGCTGGTAGTGACGGCATAAAATTTAATTTCTGTGTAAATAATTAATTTTTGCTGTAAATTTATGTTGTTTTATTTATATATTCTTAAAGCTGTAATTGTGACGCATAAACAGCTGTGGCTATTTGCTTGTATACTTGTGTACTAAACTCGCATACATTTTGCTGTTTGTAATCGACTTGGTAAATATAGTGTATTTTATAATTCCCTATTGTGTGCAAGCATTCACGCACATTTTAAAGCGACATTCTTAGGGATGTACTTACCTGCAAAGTACTGTACCTATATGTGAATGTACCTCGCACTTGTTTGATGTGATTTAGTTCTAGCCTCTCGGTATATGTAACATTGTAACAGTGTACTGTATTTCATACGTTTGTCAACTGTGGATGTTTTCACTTCAGTATGTAAGATTAAAGAATAGGTACATTTTTTTTTTGTCATTGGTTTATTCAAATTTGAAATAAATTTCTTGGCCCCTCCTCCCCCCCCTGATATAAATTCTGGATCTGGGCCTGGTCTGGTACTGCGTGCTCTCATTAACCCGTTAACTGCGCGAGCGCCCAGTTACGAGTCGAGCCAAATACACGGGCTACACAAAGATATCGCAGTTTAAAGTTTAAACCCGTGTGTATATATACGGGGCTGCGCAGAAATGGTCAGAAGCGAGAGCCCGCGATATTACGGGTTGCGCAGCAAACGGGTTAAAGGAGAAGGCATAAAGTTAGGGAGTTCAGAAGAGCGCAATGTTCGTTATAATAGTGATAGTAAAGTGAGAGTGAGGCAACATTGCGGCGAAGATAGTAAGAGGTGGAGAATTGATGAGACGAAAAGCCTTTGATTCCACCCTGTCAAGTAAAGTTGTGTGGGTTGAGCCACCCCAATCACGAGAAGCGTACTCCATACACGGCGGACAAGACTCCTGTACAGAGACAGCAACTGAGTGGGGGTGAAGAAACTGCGGAGGCGGTACAACACACCTAACCTCTCAGAAACTCTTTTGGAGAGAGTGTATGTTATCTTTCCAGGAAAGATCATGAGAAAAGGAAACCCAACAATGTTAAGGGAAGAGGCAGGATTGAATTCTGTATTGTTGAAAGTAAGAGGATAGTCGTGTGGAAGATTGTGACAAGTAGAAAGACGAAGGAACCGAGTTTTTGAGGCATTAATAGCCACAAGGTTTTTCTTTACCCAAATCCAATACAGTAGAAAGATCAGAGGTAGCCACGTGAAACATGGAGTGACTGTTGAGAGGGACGCTTTGTGAAGCGGGTGGAGAAGTGAAGAGTATAATCATTGGCATAGGAGTGGATAGGACAGGAAGTGCGACTTAATAGCTCATTGATAAATAAAAGGAAAAGAGAGTGGGTAACAGAACAGAACCCTGAGGAACACCACTGTTAATAGTTTTAGGAAAACAGTGGTCATCTACAACTGCAGCTATAGATCGGCTAGAAAGGAAATTAGAGAGGAAAGCACAGATAGAAGGATAGAAACCGAAGGAAGGCAGTTTGGAAATTAAAGATTTGTGCCAAACTCTATGAAAAGCTTTTGATATGTCTTGCGCAAAAGCAAAAGTTTCACCGAAATCCCAAAAGGAGGATGATCAAGAGTCAGAGATATGTGCAAGATGATTGCCAGTAGAATGTCCCTTGCTGAACCCATACTGACGGTCTGAAAGAAGACTGAGAAGAAATGTGTTTAAGAATTTTCCTGTTTAGGATAGATTCAAAAACTTTAGAAAGGCAAGAAAGCAAAGCAATTGGACGATAGTTGGAGGGTTGAAAGCGGTCACCCTTCTTTGGTACAGGCTGAATGAAAGCGAACTTCCATCAGTTAAGAAAAGTACCAATGAAAGACAAAGACGAAAGAGTTTGCCTGAAAGAGTGTCAGCACAGAAGCACAGTTCTTGAGAACAACAGGAGGAACACCATCAGGACCGCACGTCTTCCTAGAGTTGAGCCAAGATAGGGCAGAAAGAACATCTTTGGAGGAGAGACTAATTTCAGACATAATTAAGTCGGAGGAAGGAGGAGACAGAGGGACAGCACCGGAATCGTCCAGCGTTGAGTTGGAGGCGAAAGTTTGAGCGAAGAGCTCAGCTTTATCGAAAGAAGAGAGCGTCGGAATATAAAAAGAGGAGGGAAAGAAGTAGTAGTAAAGTTGTTGGAGAGGTTTTTCGCTAGATGTCAGAAAGAGTAAGAGGAATTAGAATTGGATAGGTTTCCACACTTTTGTCTGAAGAAGAAAGATTTGGCGAGTCGATGAACAGATTTTGCATGATTCCGAACAGAAATATAAGTTGAATGGGAGTCAGGAGTTGGATGACTACGGTACCTTCTGAAAGACTCGTCTCTGTTGCGGATAGCATTAGAACAAGCAAAGTTAAACCGAAGGTTTTTGCATTAGAATTAGAAATAGAATATGGAATGTACGCCTCCATGCCCAAGAGAATCACCTCTATGATGCACTCAGCGCACTCGGAGGGGCTCCAGCCGTAATAATTCCATGAGAAATCAGGGAAGTACTGGCTAAGGGCCTCCCAATCAGCGGCGCTAAAGTGTCAAAGGCGTCTCCTCTTAGGAAGATCCAAAGATCGAATTGGAGCGATAGTACAGAAAACAGATATAAGATTGTGGTCGGACTGCAGTGGCGGCTCGTGCTCATAACAGTTGGTGGGGCCCGACTAATGCATATACTTAATATCAAAATATTTATGTATCCCATCACTGCAATTATTATTGGTTTTTCCGCTTTTTAAAGTACGGTAATAGTTCGCAACTGCATTCTGTTCAATCAGTGTAAATCATGTAATTTTTGCACTTTTCTGTGCGTGTACACACATACACATTATAAAACAGTAAAATAAACTTAGTTGAGAATGAAATAAAATTAAAAACAAACAGAAATTAGTTAATATTTTATCATAAGGTGTATACTCACGTTTATTTATATAAATATTTCCTCTTCTGTTTTTTCTGTTGGCAAATTTTTCAATTACCTTTTTATTGTAGTCCGGAATTTGCGATATAAACTCTTTGTGTATTGAACAGACAGCCAAAGCATTTAGGCGATCTTGTGTCATCGTGTTTCTTAAAAATGTCTTTATTCGTTTCAATGTACTGAAACAGCGTTCAGAATCGACAGTAGAAACAGGCGTCACTAAGACAATTTCCAATAATTTTGATACTTCAGAAAAGGTATCTAGCAGTTTGTTTTTGTATAGAAGCGCATTTAAAGCGCAAACGCTCGAAATATTAGCAAAGCTTTTGTTTGAGTACACGATTTCTAATTCAGAAGACAGTTTTTTCTCCCCTTAGCATAGGATAATTAGTTTCAATAACTTTGCAGTATTCAACTGGGAATTGTCTAAGATGATGATTAAATTCTTTGGGATCTATTACAGCAAAGGAGCGAAATATTCTGATTTCCCAAATCGCTCATTCATCTCGTCAGTAATGCGAGTGCATGCATCTTTTGCAAAACTACAAAGTTTATCAGTTTTTTGTCCCAATTATATCCCTTTTTGCCTTTTTTATTGGACGTGATGGGATTTCATCATGATTTTCAAAAGCTTTCGAAATAAAGACTGGAACCTCTTCTCTTAATTGACTCATAGATAATTCAAAGTCTTTTAATGCCTGTGCAGTGGTAACACTGGTCGTTTTTTTTGCTTGCAGGACATTGTATAAAATTTCTACGTGTTTCATTCCAGAATAAAAGAATAAGAGCCAAAATTAAACTCCTCATCTTCAAGCGACTTTTTGAATCCAATAGACTCGCATATACTTTTATCATCCCAACCCTCATCATTCTGAATTCTTCCAAAACATTCAGTGAGCTCCTCTTTGTTCTCTTTAACACTATTAACCACTCTGGAATGAAAATTCCATTTGTTTGGGACACATGAGGAATACGTGTTTGACAAATTTCAAGAAGCAGACTACTTCGCTTTGGAGACATATTAAAAAATGTGCTAATTCCATTTAGGACCGAGAAAAAACAGTTTCATATTTTTATTTGATGAGCAGACATTTTTAACGGTAATATTTAGCTGGTGTGCGTAACAGTGAATGTAATGTGCATGTGGATA
>JAJOZX010001531.1:10000-77500 GCA_023014485.1 Bathynomus jamesi | reverse complement strand
AGAGTGTCCAGGCATCTCGAAAATTCTGGACGTTGATTTCGACTCTCTACTTCTACAGGTGGGGGGGGGGGGAGCATTTCTGCAGGCGGTCGCCCTTCGCTCCTCCTTCCTGCATAAAAAAAGAGCACGTATAAGAGTTAAATATTTGGGTCAAGTCATCATCATCTCCTTCAGTGACAACTCGGACATAAGAAAATAATATCAAAGTTTTTGTGTTAAACCAAATATGATAATAAGGAACTTCAGATTCTGTACAAGTGAAGTTAAAGATACTCATTTTCGTTTGTAGAACCTTAAACTTGTTTCATGACAGATCCTTTAGAATGTTACATAAGTTACCTCCTAGATCACGGGTGCTTAGGATGTCGATCGCGGTCGACCGCTGCACCGTTAACTCGTTTTAAGTAGCCTGCGGAAATTTTTAAAACTTACCATACGGTTAATCTAGGGTTGACAACTTGACACCTTTCTAGGTAGCGACAGAAAAAAGATCGCATTGCTGGCATTTGTAACCCGTTTGTATTCCTACTTTTGAAGCCGTCCTTTTTTTAATGCCCATGCACTCCACACATATTTTTACTCGCCCATTTATTTTTTTTAATTATGCAATGATTTTGTTGAAACTACTAGATGGCAAAGCTCACGTTCTTCTAACACGTTTCGCGAAGAGTATTGTTTAATGAGTTGCGTCACAAATTCTTACGATACACAAGTTGTCGGTTTTACACGCTGTGGATGACAGACATGTCAAACTTGGCAACACCACAGTCATTCAGCGAACCGACAGCCGTTATTACAGAGTAGTCAGTAGTCTGAAGGTTGTTGCAACAACCTTCAAACACCTGTGAGTGTACTAAATTTCTAAACTTTAATAGGAAAAATTACTCCAAACCGTGACCCGACAATTCAGCGCAGGACAATTCAGCGCAAAGACAATTCAGCGCAAAGACAATTCAGCGCAAGACAGTTCAGCGCGAAAATACCAACAAAGAAGAAGAAAGAACAAATCCAGAGGGAAGAGAGGCTTGCAACTGTTAGGTTGTGCCTCCCATCTGGTATCAGAGAGGGATTTTAAGACACTTTCATTTCCAATACAACCTTTAAGAATTTCCCACCTGCTGGTTGAGGCTAAAAAAAAAAGGTATAGAGCAACTGCACTGTAGAGAAGAAATTAACCGCCTCTTGACAGCAGTCAACAGCACTTCGGCCTACCAGATTCAGTGAATGGGCTGCACAGGGCACATATATAGCAAACTTGTTTGTTTCTAAAATTTTTTGCTGCATCCCCTTATAACGCCCAGACATGTTGGCAGCGTTGTCGTAAGATTGACCCCTACATTTTGAAAAGTTTAGCTTACAAACTTCACGTAAGTACTGCAACACCTGATTTGCCATTTCCTCACCAGTATGGCTTTTCATTTTCAGAAAGGTTAAAAAGCGTTCAATAGGCTGTCAATCTTTTAAGTACCTAAGTACAACACTTAACTGATCGATATGTGATAGATCTGGTGTTGAATCAACTGACAAACTAAAATAACCAGAAGATTTTACTTCGTCAACAATGAGTGCGTGGACCTTTTGAGCCATTAGTTGAATGAGTTCCTCACAGGTGGTTTTGGACAGGTAAGAAGGATTTCCTTTGCCAGAATTTCCATATTTCAAATGTGACCTGCTAAAAATGGATCAAACCGGCTTATGAGCTCAAGCAGCCCTAAAAAATTCCCATTCTGCAATGATCCAAATCTTTCTTCTGTTCCTCGAAAAGACAAGCCACGTTCAGCTAACGTACAAATAACAGCTATGACACGCCTCAAGACATGTTCCCAGTAATCACACTCTTCTGAATTTGTTTTTCCAACTGTTGTCCCAACCCCGCACCTTGTCTGCGAGTTAAGTATGTTAGCATAGAGTCTCGGTGAGTAGTGCTTTTTTCATGATGATCAATTACAATAGTATTTCGCCAGTCACTGAACCCTGCTTGTGACACCTCGGTGATTCCAACGTCATCATATTTTGATTTTGAAGTGATCAAAGTGGTTTTGTGTCCACTTCTGATGACGGAGATTGGTTTTGATTCAGAATCGGTATATCATGTTGACGTTGTGGAACTTGTGTGAAGAAATCAGTCAGCTTTGCAGTCTTGGACTCTAAATCCAAAGTCTTCTCTTGTTTCTCTTTTGATAGTTTTCGCTTTGTGCACCACTTAACTGAACACATTTCATCTTGGTTCTTGGGGTCTGTAAAATACAGAAATAAAAAGAATATTTTATTTGTATATTATGTGGCAATCAACACAGTTACACATATCACAATCTTGGCTTTGTTCTTTTATTCTCAGAAAGACAAAATGGGAACCGTACACAACCAAAGTGGCAATTTAAATATAAGTGGCAATTAAATATAACTCAACCGAAATATCAACTCGAAATGTTGAATACAAATCAAATCGAAAGAAGGAACCGAAAGAAGGAACCGAAACCTATAAAATAAAATACTTAACATTAGAATTAATAATACGCAATCTATAAAAATATCAATATTAACATTTCACTATTAACGAGCCACATTTTATATTTACATTTATTTATTTATTTAAAACACAATATTAATTATAGGAAATATGAACATTTGCTTAGGGCCTAAATTGTCCTAACTACGTTTGATGTTATATATACATTACAAATTATTCACTCTGGTTATTACAATCTAAATTCTTTTATACTGTTATGACAATAGATAAATAAATTATAAAATAAAGATACGTGTATGATAAAATATTGTTATATATACAAATAAAGTACACTTCATAGACTTACCCTAGAGAAGAAGAGAGAGCAACAGATAAACTTCTTCAATGCTAATTAACTTAGGTCAGTATATCTTATTATTATAATGGCCGTGATAAACATCACTTGATACAACAGCAATATAGAGAGTTTATAGTTTCTTTTATTTTAATATTAATTTATATTACAATTCTATAAACCTAAATCTTTCTGTAAAACAATACCAATGATTATGTAAAATATATATTTAATATTATATGCACAAATCACACGTTCAGAATAACTTCCTATAGCACACGAAAATATTTAATCTATATGTATTTTTAATATGGTGCTCAAAGATTTGATATAAACAAAATAATAACGCAAAGCGTAAAGTGTGTGATTACAACGAAATATATTTATTCTCTCAAAAGGGTTGTTGTTCACTACAAATTCAAACAATGAAAAAAATAAATACTATATATGAATATATATAATTCAGTTTTCAACAGCTTATAGGCTATAAGCCGCGATTATAATAGTATAATAAATCCATGGTAAATCCGACAATGGAAAATTTCTGTGGTGCCCCCCTTCCCTTGATGCCCTAAGCACGGGCTTATTTTGCTTAATGGTTAATCCGGCCCTGAGGTTAGGTTAGGTTAGGTTTCTAGTTTTTAAAATAAAATCTTAATTTTAACAATTCTAACAAATTTTGTTTTTTTAAATAAAATTTTAATAATTATACTCCTTTGAATTTTATCTCCGATTTGTCACTCCTTCGTTATGTCACTCCTTCGTTACGGTATTTATGTCACTCCTTTATGTCACGTCACTCCTTTATGTCACGTCACTCCTTTATGTCACGTCACTCCTTTATGTCACGTCACTCCTTTATGTCACGTCACTCCTTTGAAATGTCACTCCTTTGAAATGTCACTCCTTTGAAATGTCACTCCTTTGAAATGTCACTCCTTTGAAATGTCACTCCTTTGAAATGTCACTCCTTTGAAATGTCACTCCTTTGAAATGTCACTCCTTTGAAATGTCACTCCTTTGAAATGTCACTCCTTTGAAATGTCACTCCTTTGAAATGTCACTCCTTTGAAATGTCACTCCTTTGAAATGTCACTCCTTTGAAATGTCACTCCTTTGAAATGTCACTCCTTTGAAATGTCACTCCTTTGAAATGTCACTCCTTCGATACAGACCCAATTTAGCATATATATAAATATACAACTTTTTCTCTTTTTTATTTATTGCGATTTATTTTTATTATTTTTAACTAAACTTTTAACTGTACTGACTTGCGCTGAATTGTCTTGCGCTGAATTGTCTTGCGCTGAATTGTCTTGCGCTGAATTGTCTTGCGCTGAATTGTCTTTGCGCTGAATTGTCTTTGCGCTGAATTGTCTTTGCGCTGAATTGTCTTTGCGCTGAATTGTCTTTGCGCTGAATTGTCTTTGCGCTGAATTGTCCTGCGCTGAATTGTCGGTGCTCCACTCCAAACGTATGTTTCCAGTCAATTTTTCAATTAAAATTTTAATGGAGAGCTAATCATGAATGCCGGATCAAGCAACAAAAAGTTATCATTTTCACGGTGAGGTAGATTATTTTTTTCACAATGGTGAATTCAAAGTGCGTATGTCTGATCTGCCATTCGATCCTTGCAAAGACGAGAAATGTTGAAAGGCACTTCAAAACTGTTCACAAAAAATAATAACGACTTTCCAGCCAAAAGTGAACTGCGCAAGACGAAGATGAAGGAACTGAAGTCTCAACTTGTTGTCCAACAATCCATATTTACAGGCCCGTCAAGAAATCAAAAGTTGCCACAAGTACATCCTTCCGGGTGAGTCACGTGTTAGCTAAGTGCAAGAAACCGTTCGAGGATGGAGACGTGTGCAAGATGCATTTTTGGAGGCAGCAGATAATTTTCTTTTATCAGCTATTAAGGAAATTATGTTATGCGACGTTTAGAAGTGTGATGGGTGAGGATATGAGAGTGCAAATAAATAAAGATATAAATGAGCCAGTTTTCAATTTACTTCAATTTGATAAGTCGACAGATACTATTGACACCCCAGCTGTGCATTTTCACAAGAACTGTATTTAAAAATGTGACAGCTGAGGAGGAATTCCTCAAGATCATACCGTTGAGGAGAAAAACTCAAGCAGAGGACATTTTCCAGGCATTCAAAGACTCTGTTACTAACACTTAGTTACCCATTAATAAACTTGTGTCCATTACCACCGATCAAGCTCCGGCCATAACTGACCATACCTGTGATTTCGTTGCTCTCTGCATAAATGATAGTGATTTTCCTAACTTCCATAGTTATCAATGCATCAATAGGTTCTGCGTAGTAAACTGCTGAATATGAAAAAAGTCATACATATTGGGCTCAAGGTCGTATGTTCTATTCGAGCAAGAAATCTGCAGAGACGCTTCTTTAAGTCTCAACTGGAAGAAAGTAAAGCTGAACACACAAGCCTTTTGTTACACTGATGTAAGATTGTTTAGTAGAGGAAAATTTCTTCAGAGACTTAGAGATTTGTTGACTGAAATCAATGAGTTTCTGACCTGAAGAGGTAATGAATATGAGCAGTTGGAAGATGAATTGTGGTTCGTAGATTTAGCTTTTTTGACTAATGTCACTGCTAAGCTGAATGAACTCAATTTTGAGATTCAAGGAAAAGATAAAAATATTGTTCAAATGATTAGTTCTGTGAATGCCTTTAAACCAAAATTAAAATTTTTCTTCTCACAACTGCATCGACACAAACTGAGGCATTTCCCAAATATGATGTCGGAGCTAGAAAGCCAGGAAAAAGAAGCTCCAAACTTTGACAATAATTAATAATCGATATTTGGAACAGGTGAACAGCCTCATCACAGAGTTTGAGAGGCGCTTCCAAGACTTCGCAGTGCTGGAACCTGTAACGAGATTTGTGTGCTTTCCGTTTGATGCAGACGTAGATATTGAAGAAAATGCATTAAAAATGACAATATTGGGGTTTTTCGGTTAGAAACACTGCGACAAAACAAAAGAAAATAATGTTTCTAGGTAGGAAATGTATATATTTGTAAAGAAAAGTACCTTTTTATGGTGGAGAAATGTATAATAGTTTAACTAGAATAGACTGAAAATTGGAAAATATCGTAAAATTTTCTCAAATAGGTCTTTATTTGTGTTCTTTCGACGCCAAACGAATTCGCAAATATAGGAATCACTCGCTTCATGTTTGGTCTCACATTGCCGTTTATTGCGTCTTTCAACACATTCCAAAGGTTAGGTTAGGTTAGGTTATAGGATTGAAAACACTTTACTGCCGCTTCTTCGGACTGTACACGAGTGTAAAACCACTGTAAATTCCTTTTAGTCCTCATTTTAATCTGTAAATAAAAATATAATTTATAGTAAATATTACGTTCACATAATATATTTCTCCAATGAAAAATGTACTTTTCTTAACAAATATACACATTTTCTACCTAAAAATATTATTTGCTTTTGTTTTTTGTCGCAGTGCTTCAAACGGAAAAGATCTCAATATTGTTTTACGCGGACATATCTTACATAGAAAGTGAAATTTTAACAATGAGAAGCGACTTTGAAATTAAATCGAGTGCATCCAATAAAAAATTTTTGAATTTTCTCGTGGAGGAAAGAAATCCAAATTTGAGAAAAAGTGCCTTGAACGAATATTTGACAACATTTTTGGGTTCCACGTACCTCTGTGAATCAGCGTTCTCAAACATGAAGATTATCACTCTAACAGATAATCATCTAGACGTCTGTTTGAGGCTAGCATTCAGCAACTATACTCCAAACTTTGCACAGCTTGCTGACACCATGCAGTGCAAATCATCTACGTCTATTTGGTAATGTAAGAACCAAATAATATCTTCTTATTTCGTAATTATTATTATTATTATTCTTCTTTAAATAAATGTATTTTGCATGAACAAAGAAAACATTGGTGCGTAAAATATTTTTTGTCAATTTCAGTGCTGGTAGATGACGTTAGGATGAGGCTTGCAAAAGTAGATCTTGGGTACCTGAAGTCTGAGCACCTCTGTCGTAGATGTTCAACTTCACAAATATTTCCTGTTTATAAATAGAGAATTATTCATTCGTTCACTCATTCATTCATAACTACAATGTTTCGAGTCTTCCAGAGGTAACTAGACGTACTCAATACAGTCTAATACAAAGAATTCAAAATTCTGTCAACCGAATTATCCAAACTATTCACAGAGTCGTACTATGTCTTCTGAAGACTCTTAAACCAGGGGTCACCAACCTTTTTTTTGTTCACCGCCCACTTTTACAATTTTTTGAAAATTAAAAAAGCTTATCGCCCACCTTAGATCAAAAAGAATAAATCAACATAATCGATAAAATAAATAATGAAATAAATGTTTAATTACCTTTAATGTGAGCCTACTAGTGGGCGCTACCGCCCAGGTTGGTGACCCCTGCTCTAAACTATGGGCTTCATGGTATGAAAATATTTATCGGTAGCTCTACTTAATATCATTATTATTATTTTCATTTCTTGTATTTTTTATTTTTATTTTATTTTTGCTTTTAGTTATTATTATTACCACTTGTCGTATGGAAATAAAAAATTATATTAACGAAAAAATTATTTTCATTTTAACTTTTTTTAACTTTTGACTTTTTAAACTTGGAGGTTTCTTCAGGAAATTGATTAGAAAAGTTGAAAAGTACAAAATGATAAAAGTAATTTAGATATTCAGAAGAAGGATGTAACTCCTCAAGCGTAAATGGTTAACATCACTAACATCCTGCGTCTCAGAGCACTTCAGCATAAGTACAATAAAAACCAAATAAAATCAGGAACATTTGAAAAAAGACCATAAAAAAACAGAAAATAAAATCCTGAGAAATTTCAGTTAAGAAAAAAATAATTTTCACAATTTAAGACCGACCGACAAAATCTCTCTATTGGTTAAGAAAAATAAACCAAAAATAAATATAAAATACACGGGAATGAAATGATTTTCCAATATTTTAAACTGATAAAATTTGAATAAATGTCGATTTACACGTAATGAGGAAATAATCACGTGATCTTTCGCAAATTTATTTGTAATGTATTTCTTTCCAGTTTCATCTTTTTACAATTTTTTTACAGTTTCTTACGCCTTAAATGAATGAACGTTAATGCGTTAAAAATGTTAATAGTACGTTAATACATTAATAAAGTTAATGTATAGATAGAACTATAAATATACAAGAATTGTGCATAAAATTCCTCAATATACGAGAAATTCTTTCAGTAATTTGAGAATTTCTAAAAAATAAATAAATTAAAATATGACTTTAAATTTCACAATAATAATAATAATAATAATAATAATAATAATAATACTTTTTAAAACTTTCTTGAAAGCACAAAAAATTTTTTTTTTTCAACTAAAGAAATCTTTGAGGAATATTCTTGAATGAAACAAAGATACAGCTTTGTTGCCCTAATTTGTTGGATTGAAAATCAACCAAGCAGGATCTTTGTTTTATTCAAGATTAGTTCTAAAGAAAATTTCTTTAATAGAAAGAAATATCTGTCGTACTTTGGAGAAAGCTTCCAAAAGTATAACAATAATAATAGCTATATAAAGACTCAATCGTAAATTCCCTCCCCAAACAGTAGAGCATATAAACCTGTTTCCGAAGCATATGCATTTACTCTGTCGAATATACTATAGTGCAGTTTAATGGGGTGTGTTTTAACAACCTGTACATGTATAGTGGACCTACTGTAGGTTATAGAGTACTTTCATTATCATCCAAAGAAGGACTCCACCTTAGACCTACAGTTTAAGGTGGAATCCGAACCACGCCCCACCAGCAGCCCAGCGTCTTAACCACTAGGTCACCCAGGGTACCCATTTATCTACCAACCACTTTCTTGATTGTATGGAACGATGAACAGCTGGGTTTTGCTGCGCGCCGGCTGCCGTCACCGGGTCTCGATCCCGGGGCTATATATATATATATATATATATATATATATATATACACACACAAAATGCTCGTATAAATTAAAAGAAGATACCATGCAGGAATGCGTGCTACAAAAGGAAACCCAAACTTCCCTTCGCTGGTTTATCTCTGATGAACGACTAAGACCCGGATTTGTTTTTTATAACTTTTTAATCCTTTGCCGAGAAAGTACGGCCAAGGTTACATGAGCGACTTTGTCGCTGCATCAGAGTTGCAAGGTGTCGAAGCGACACAATCGCATTGACTGCTGCAAACTACTACATAGGCTGCGACAAGTCGCTGCGATTTCTTCGTTTTTAGTGTCACGTGACAGTGACGCCGTGACAAAGTCGCTCGTGCAGCCTACCGCATGTGGAACAAATACAACACAGCCTGTGTGCAACAGAGAATAATTGTCACAGCGACTGTCTGCGTGTAGCTTGCACCATAGGAAACAACAGTACCGATTCTTTGCGATTTGTCGTTACAACTTCGTCGCAGCAACAAAGTCGCTCGTGTAGCTTTGGCCTATTACAATGACAAAGGAAAGTGAAGCAGTGACTTTTTACAAGTACGCAATGTCCGATTAAACTTCAAACAAAACACAGTTTACAGGAGCCCCAAAACAACTGACAAAGTGCGCGACTTTCGAATGATTGAGTGACTGTCATCGTAAAAGCTATGCGAAGTCGCTGTCGCGGTAATCGAGGTACGCCCAGAGATGGGCAAGATACTTGGAAATTGTATCTGAGATACAGATACAAGATACCCAACAAAAATGTATCTGAGATACAGATACAAGATACTCGAAAAAACTGTATCTTCAAGATACAGATACAAGTTACAGATACAAGATACATTTTTAAGATACAAGATACTTTTGAAAGAATAATTATTTGAGTTTAGTTTCACCTGGTGAGCCATGAGCGCACGAGTTGTCTCATTCAATTGTTTATTATTATATTTTCTGGATATAAATAAATGCCAAATCAATGGTACTTCATATCTCGGTATTCATATAGTGATATAACTAAAAGGAAAGCACAAAGTAAATATGTATAAATAATCCTGACAATTTTTAGGTATGGAAAAATAAAATAAACCACACTTTTTCAATTTATGTATTTCAAATAAATTGTTAATACAGGTATGCTCAGTTACCTACTCACGAAGAAAAAATAAAGTTTTCCTCATAATAAATATATTTGCAGGAATAAGCAAATATATGTATAATTCCTGATTTTTAATCATGTTAAAACCGCGGGATACAAGATGAAACCTGAGTACGTCTGTGCCGAGACTGTGCGCGCAGCGCAATGGTAGTATTCATGTACAAACATGTAACACTGTAACAGCAATCGCCGGCCTGCTTCAACGTGCGTCAGATATGATCATATTTCATGAATAGTTATTAGCGTCTCTATTTAAAAAGTAGCTTATGAAAGTATCTTTGAAAGTGTATCCCGGGATACAAGCTCATGACAAAATGTATCTTAGATACTTCTCAAGATCCTCCAAAAATAAAGTATCTAAGATACGTATCTCAGATACGTATCTTGTATCTTAAGATACTTTTTGTATCTTAAGATACAAGATACTGCCCATCTCTGGGTACGCCATAGCCTACGTCAGCGTTTTCCGAACTGTGAGGTACTCCTTTCTTATGGTGCGTAAGACTTACTGAAGGGGGACGCGAGGAGGTTAGCGAAGAAAGAAAAAAAAGTAAAAACCTGGATATTTTCAATCATTTTATTCACTGTCACTCTAACTGGTAAGATATGCAAAAATTGCTTAGAAAACATACCATCTACAACACCACATCAATGAATGAAACATTCCTTTTTAATGCTGCCTCAAACTGATTATGATACCAATAAATTGCACTCTATGAATGTCATTTGCACTTGACATGAAGGGGATGCGAAGGAGTGACTTCATTTGAAGGGGGTATTGGATAAAAAAGTTTGGGAAGCATTGAAGCGGAACCTCGAGTTTTTCACCATTAGAATGAGGAACTTTACCGAAACATTGTAACATCTGTCCCCTACCTTACATCACTATATTAGCTGCTGAGACGTTAACTAAAACAATGGTAAATTAAATAAAACTTAATTGTGGTGTGGATGTTAAAGAAAAACAATTTTATGGATTTTTATCTACCAAACATCACTGAGTGGTAGAAATGTTTCCATTTTGCAGGTACGCCATACGCACGAAACCTAATCACATTAAATGTAACATTTATTTAGCCTATACCAATCAGTTTCGAAGGCCAACAAACATTACGATAATTTGAGTGTGTTCAATAGATAGAACAGTCCTGATACTCGAATAAAGTTAAGCGTTGTAAAACTCCAAAATATTTGTGATTTAACTCGAAAGTGGATTATTTGAATTGAATTGAATAACCTTTATTAATAATAAAATAAATACATTGATTTTACAATTTACAATGACATAAATAATTGTGAAGCTGGACTATTTATTTTATTTAATTTGGCCCTTAAGCTTTAGGCTTTACTGGGCTAATATTTCCAATGTAAGAAGTGTTGATTTAATTAAATTTTAGTTGAAGCTACATCCAATATCAGGTGGATAATTTTCCATTCAGGTTTGAATTTAAAATAATTCAATTGGTTTTAGACATTTTTTTTAAGGTACCGTACTGAACACTTGACCCAAAATTATAGTTTTCTGTGTAAAGTCAAGAAGCGAAAGTAATGTAAAATAATCAAAATAATGTAAAATAAAAAAATTCGATTTTGTATACGTGTATACAATAACTGTATACGTACAGGGTGGGCCGTAAGTTTCCATACATAGGAAAAATAAACATTTTTTTATAAACAACCATTTTTATTTATATAATATGCTCTACATGGTTGCCATTGTTTTGAAAACACATTTCAATACGTGTTCCCCACTGTTGATGAACACGCATTAGCACAGTTGACGTTATGCTTGTAATGGCGTTGGTGATACGTTCCTTTAGATGATTTATGTCTCGTATCTTTTCCTGATACACCATGGCCTTCAAGTGCCCCCAAAGATAGAAATCAAGGGGGGTGAGATCTGGGGATCTGGGAGGCCACTCCACAGGACCACGCCGACCAATCCAAGCATCCGGAAACTGCTGCTGCTGATCCAAATACCGACGCACGTGAAGACCATAATGAGGTGGAGCTCCATCTTGCTGGAAGTAAACTGGGAAGTTACCTTCCTCGTTTAGCAGGGATGGGAAAATCTCTTCTTGCAACATGTTAAGATACCTTTCGGCATTAAGATTTCCACTGACAAAAATTGGTCCAATAATTCTGTCACCCCATATCCCGGCCCACACCATCACTTTACCGGCACCTTGCATCTTCGTCGGACTCAGCCAGTTAGGGTTAGCATTACTCCAATAACGTATGTTTTGCAATTAACCTCTCCATTGACGTAAAAATTTGCTTCATCAGTAAACAAGATCTTACGTCAAACGCATATTCTTAGGGTATCTGAAACATAAAAACAAACGTTTAATTTTTCCTATGTATGGAAACTTACGGCCCACCCTGTACAATAACTTTTATACAATAATTGATTTAATTAAATTAAATATATTGAGTTGTAAAACTCATTTTTAATGAGTTTAATTATTTAAAATAAATTGAATGCGCTCTTTCGCAATCATACACTTTTAAATCTTACTATCCGAATTTTTGTGGCACTCGGTGGCACTTCAGTGAAGCGTTCTCTCGTTCTTTGTGGATAATCAAAAAGCTGTTGAAAAGATTTTTAAGTTAGTAACAAAAGAAAGTATATGATAACGAAATCTGTGAAACAGCAAATCTCTTAATAATGAAGCATTAATCTTTGAGTCTTCTCTGTTTTTGCATCAATCATTTAAGAATATATTCTTAAGAAGTATTACGTATTGTATTAAGCGTCCCTTTGTTACATATTTGGTGATTATGCGATCAGATTATACATAAGAGATTGAGGATGAATGAGAAGAGGATAGTCAATGCTTTAAAGAACAGAATTAGTTTCAGTACATTTGAAGAAATGAGGACAAGTTTAGATAATCGAGCATTTTTTTTTGAGAGCTTTACCGAGTTCTTTATGAATATACGTGTACAGATTTGGAAAAAAGTCCGCCAAGAAACAAAATTTATGAAAAAGTATAAAAAATACTAATTGGGAATATTCTGTTTATCTTTGGATATTTTTTTTTTCCTTTTTGGCGACAGTATTAAAATTTCAAGAACAGAACCCAGTCAGTACTAATTGGTATTTTTTTTTATGTATCCTTTTGAAGAATTTGTTTCCAGGCGAAAATTCTTCCTGAAACTTTACAATATATATGTACGAGTATATATCACATATGTAATAACTTCAGCTATTTTTAATCCAATTTTTATGGATCAAAGTTTGTAAATATTAAAAAAAAAAAAAAAAAATTTAGAACCCGAAATCAAATTAAAGTTCATCCTTTTATAACAATTTTATGGACTATGATAACGATGTAATTATGTTTAACTGTTTGGGGAAATTAAAATTTTAATATGTGAATTTAATCATTGGTTAAGTAAAGGTACAGAAGAGGATAAAAGTTCGTCGTAAAAACGTGGCAAATCTACTGAAAATTTGAAAACTCCCCAAATACTTTATAATTTACTGGCAAGTAGCCTTATGCCACACCCTCTCTTTTTTATGACTGGATATAGGAATATGTTTAAAAAAAAATGGTAAAAAAAAAATTGTTTCATTATCCATAACTCATTTCTTGGTAGCCTTGATTTTGCTTCCATCCGAATTGTTCATTCTGATGAAGATCAAGCTTGTTGACCAAACTTGGACCTACAGCTTAACGCGGAATCCGAACCACGACCCACCACGGGCTGTCAGAAATTACGTCCTCGCCTGGGTTTGATCTCAGAACCTCCCGATCAGCAGCCTACCGTTTTAACAACTTGGCTACCAAGGGTACCCATTTATCTACCAACCATCTTTTGTGTGTAGAATAATGACCAACTGGGTGAGCTAAGCGCCGACTGCCATCGCCAAGGATTGAACCCGGGGCCAGAGGATCGTAGACAGCGATACTACCCACTACACCATATATTTATTATCCGAGTTAGTACCAGTAGTTATATATATATATATATATATATATATATAATATATATATATATATATTCCTTCAGAACATCACGCGGCCAATATTAATTCTTTAACTTAACTTAATCAACTATTATTCCAATTTTGTTAATCTACAATTGTCATCCATGTACAGTTGCCCGCATATGTAATGTTCCTCGCCTCACAGGCGACTCCGTACATGTGGCAACGCCGCAGTGATAGTCAAGGTACCCCAACTGGGGGAAAGGTGAGGTGGAGGGAGGACAACCGAGTAATACAACATATAACACAGACATACTGTATACTGTATATCTAAAGGCCAATTGAATGTGCAGTCATTGACATACAAGTAATTATAATGTAATGTCTGTGTTCATAAAGATAAATAATTAATATGATCGTGAACAGCGTTCAACTCCATGTAGTTTACTAGTCTTATACAATAACTAGCGGAGCGACCCGGCGTTGCCCGAGTGGAAGTTGAACGCTGTATATTCCCGGTTAAGTCAACTGAATGCCCGGTTAGGTTAATTGAATGCCCGGCTTGGTCAACTGAATGCCCGATTAGAGTAATTGAATGCACGGTTAGGTTAATTGTACGCCTTTGACGATTGGTTAGGTTAAGTCGTCGTGGTATTTTCGTTAAAACTAACGAAAATATCACAACTTAACCTAACCACTCGTCAAGGGCGTATAGTTGACCTAACTGGGCATTCAATAATTTAACCGTAGGTTTCGATATATATATATATATATATATATATATATAAGTGGCGTGCAGTCAGGGTAAGCGGGGCATGGCCGCCTACCAAGTTAAAGGTCAAATTACAAAAAGTCAATATATTACTACAGTAATCGAAAACTAATATAAAGTTATGATGCTTGTATAATATATTTGCAGCTACCACTTATCCTGTGGACACACCACCGCACGCCACTGATATATATATATATATATATATGCTAGAGCTCCGCCCATTTTACGACATGTTATGATGTCACTATCTTTCAACCAATCCGGAATACAGAGGCCTCCAGCGGCTTCAGATGACCTCGGAGGCTGACGCCACATAACCTATGTTCTTCCCCGGCCTGAGGTACCCTTATCTCCCAAGTTTCATTCAAATCTAGCCAGTGGTTTGGCTGGCCATAAGAAACAAAAAGCAAGTTCGCAGGCAGTTCGACCGTCACAATTATTAGTATAGATAAGGTTCCATTATGATTGCTGCAAGTCCATATGAAAAGCTACCACAATTCAATTTTTTATATACTAGTGAATTTGAACCAAAAATAGACATTACACAACCAACCTCCACACTCCCTCATTCCCCCTCCCCACCCACCAGTCTTCTTTCTCTTACGCTTGCTCATCATTATCATATACTCGTCACCCTTTTTAGATGTTTTTCGCTTCCATCCTCAACTTGTTCCGTTCTTCACATCCCCAGTTTGTGAGTGGTGAGAAAGTGTTTTGGAAACAGTAGACAATGATACTCCAGCTTTAGCAGCTATTTGTCTTTGAGTGTTGCCTTCTTTATGGAGAACAATAATTTTCAACCTATTCTTGTTTGAAATTTCTTTATTTGGAGCCATTACACTATCTTATCTGTAAAAAAAAATTAGACGAGACATTTTTTGTATTAAAGTTTAACAAATAAGATGATATTTTTAAAGAAATTTGGGATTACATGAGGGTATAAACAACATGTGTGAGTCATTAAATCTATAAAATATGTTATTACATCAAATTGAATGGTATATTTACCAATAAAGAACCTGGCCCTCAAAATTAGCAAAATCAATAAAAACTAGTAGTGTACTGATTCATCGGCATTGGCAGAATCGGCCATTTTTTAGGCATTAACATCGGCCAAATTTAGCTGATTCTCTTACTGTATTTGAAATTTTACAATTTTCACTACAAAACAAAATCTATATATACAGAAAATTGAACACAAAAAAACACTATGGTAATTTATAAGTGTAAGTTTAATTACATAAAAATATTTTACATTCACAAAAATAGCAAAGCATAAATAAGTTAAGTTGTCCATAAATTTATATTTTCTCGACTAGCTAATCTCTAAATATTTAAAACTATTGTAATGTAATTGTAATTGGTTGTGTAATGCGTACTTTTGGTTCAAATTTACTAGTATATAAGAAGTTGTATTGTGGTAGCTGTTCATATAGACTTGCAGTAATCATACTGGAACCTTATTACTGTATAAGACTAGTAAACTACATGGAGTTGAACGCTGTTCACGATCATATTAATTGTTTATCTTTATGAACACAGACATTACATTATAATTACATGTATGTCAATGACTGCACATTCAATTGTCCTTCAGACATATATGACTTATATGTCTGTGTTATATGTTGTTGGACTCGGTTGTCCCCCCTCCACCCCACCTTCTCCCAGTTGGGGTACCTTGACTATCACCAGGAGCGGCTCGCAGGTAGGCACTGTGGAACTGCAGCACCCCCATGATCTTATGATTTTTATATTTAAATATTTAAAATAGCCTCTCTGATTGTTTTTTTTCAATGAACTTTGAGTTTTTAAATCAGATTCTATCCTTTTTTTCCTTAAACTATTTCAATGCCGAACGAATGAATCACGAAAGTAGCTTCAGCCTTCCCGTGGAACTGCGTACTTAACAGTTCCAGATTTTGTTCGAAACGCTTGAAACCTCGGTGGCGGACGTACGAAGAGCGAGTCAGAATCGTGGGTTTAAGAGGATCCAAAGCACTGTGGACAGAGCAGTGCCGATTTGTTTGTTTGACGTGGTAGTTGTGTTGCTGTATCGTTTGCTAATTCGAAATTTAATTTCCGAATTGCATTTATCAATGATTCGTTATCATTTATTTTTTGTCGTGAGATTGAAGTTAATTATATAATAATTGGATTATTTACAATATACGGTATAGCTTTCATTTCTTAGAATATTTTTTCGCTCAGAATAAAAACAGAAGAATGGAATTTGTTTATAATAAAATTTTTGGCAAATTCGAAATTACCCGTTAAACGTAAGTACCCTATAATTGATTTTATGATACTATTTTACTTATTTTTATGACTGAGTAGTGAGTAGTTATCTATTTATCTATTCGACTTTCTCTCTCTCCCATATATATATATATATATATATATATATATATATATATATATAATCGACACAATTGTTCGCAATTTTGAGGCAGCACCCCCATAACTGAAAGTCACGAACCGCCACTGACTATCACTGCGGCGTTGCCACATATGCGGAGTCACCTGTGAAGCGAGGAACATTATATATGCGGGCAACTGTACGTAACTCAACTAATTAGATGCTGCACAATGTAATTAATCAATAACTCATTTCAAATCTTATTTACTTTGCGAACGTGCATTCAATCAATTGTAACGTTATTTACGGCACTCAAATTAATAATAACTGCAAAATTTTATTTCTTCTCTTGTTTACTTAAAGAAAAAAACCAACGCAGCTTATTAATCTCCTTTATTACTGACATAATTAATTTGGTTGAAAGACGAAATTGGTAACCCATTAACCATTAACAGTATTCAATTGGTCTAGCAAAAAATTATTATAGGGCCTACTGTAAGTTGGCATATATATATATATATATATATATATATATATATATATATATATATATATATAAGCAAACAACCACAGGGAAAAAGAAAAAGAAACACGAAGTCCGAGCGCTTTCGTGATATATTCACATCTTCAGGGAAAAACATGAAATATCGGCTATTTCTTGTTTTTCCCTGAAGATGTGAATATATCACGAAAGCGCTCGGACTTCGTGTTTCTTTTTCCTTTTCCCTGTGGTTGTTTGCTTATTAATAAGAAAGATCACGTGTTATTCTGTGATTTTAGTGCATATATATATATATATATATATATATATATATATATATATATATATATATATATAATTCTTTGCTATTTTAGGTTTGAAGATATAAAGACGTTGCAAGAAACATTTTTAACTTTTAAAAGGCAAGTAAAAATTCCCATTTACTCAACTACTTTCTCAATGACAAGCAACATTGCCCTACATAAATGAGCCAAAACAAACAGCAGACTCATACAGTAACTATATATACACCATATATATATATAATCTCGTTGATGTTTGGTGTGTTGGTCTCTCTTCACACGAAGGTCAAACTGGTGGCCCCACCTCTAGGCCTGGCTTGTTGAAGGAGCGAACACTACACACTCTGCCTTTCTTATTCCTTTCCAGCGTTGTTTGGATGGTAATTGGGTTTACTGTGAGGTTTGGTACCAGTTTTTCGATCATTTTCCATATGTAGATTATGGTGTACCTTTCTCTTCTTCTTTCCAGGAAGTACAGATTTAGTTTACGTAGTCTTTCCCAGTAGTTGAGTAATTTGCAGCCATCATCCTTAGCTATGAAATGTCTGTGAGTTTCTTCTAGTTATATAACTATATAAGGGGATGTCAAGACTGAGCAATATTCAAGTTTTGGTATGATCAGTGTTTTCAGCTCAGGGAAATCATTACTGTCTTGTTCCTTCTTTTGAACCTTCTTAGTACCTGTTCCGCGACTCTTTTTGCTTTATTTATCGTTATCTGATTTTGTGTCTCGAATTTGGTATCATCGGTCATTATTAACCCCAAGTCGACCGCTTTCGTGCTTCTCTGAATTTTCTGTCTATCTGGAACATAATATGCAGTCTGTTTAAGTTTCTCATTTCTACCATATCTCAAGAGCTGAAATTTCTCGGTGTTAAATGTCATGTTGTTGTCTCCTGACCACTTGTATATTTTGTTCATGTCCCTCTGCAAGGCCTCCACTTCATTTGCATCGCTGATTTTTCTACTGATCTTTGTATCGTCTGCAAAGGATATTACTATACTGTTGCTGTTGCTGTTGCTGTTTACTCCTCTGTCTGTGTCTGTTAGCATGATAATGAACAGGTGTGACAGTAAATACAGGGTGTCCAGGCTTAAATGACAATAAAATACACTTATAATGTTTTATTTTAATGCCATTTAAGCCCGGACACCCTGTATATATATATATATATATATATATATATATATATATATATATATATATATATATATAACTCAGAATGGTCCCCTGAGAAACTTGTTCCACACAGACCGTGTATGGAAAAATTCTCATTCCATGCACGGTCTGTGTGTAATATATATATATATATATATATATATAACCTTTGGTTAGCTTCTGCCCGAATTGTTCATTCTGACGAAGGTCAAGCTTTTCACTCCACCTTAGACCTACAGTTTAACGTGGAATCCGAACCACGGCCCATCAGCAGCCTAGCGTCTTAACCACTAGGCCACCTAGAGTACCCATTTATCTACCAACCACTTTCTTTATTGTGTGGAAGGATGAACAGCTGGGTTTTGCTGCGCGCCGGCTGCCGTCGGGTCTCGAACCCGGGGCCGATGGATTCGTAGTCAGCGACGCTAACCACTACAGCACCGAGGCGCATATATATATATATATATATATATATGGTAAAGTCAATATCTAAACTCAAACAATTTGTAAACCGACTGAAATTTTAGGCAATCTGTCAAATTATGATACACAAAGAACAAAACCTAATCTAACCTAATGAATTTTTAGGCAACGTATTGGGAAATACCAGTGGGTATGCATATACAGCATTACCAGACAGGTTAGGTTTGTTTAGGTTAGGTTAAGTTTTGTGTGTATCACAACTTGACACTGCCCAAAATTTCAGTCAATTTACAAATTGCCTGATTTGCAAAAGCGACTGTAACACAGGGCTTCTCAAACTTTTTTCACTTGCGACCCCTTTGGATCAGACAAATTTTTTCGCGACCCTTCACTCAATGTCATAAAAGCAGTAGGTACTAACACTGTATATTTATGAAAAAAATAATATTTTCAAATGTTTCTGCGACCCCCAATAATATTTACGCGACCCCTAGTTTGAGAAGCGTGGCTGTAACATATGTCACAACCATTCAACCTACCATTTCTATGGTTGAGCGGTATCCATGTTTGTGCCATTAGAAGTTCGCTCTGAGAAGCGAATGTTCCTTAATTTCTAATGATAATTAAAACCCACTCTAATAGACAGAGTTTATTTCCACAACAGTTTCGATGCCAGTGGGCATCGAAACTGTTGTGAAAATAAACTCTGTCTATTAGAGTGGGTTTTAATTATCATATTTTGACCTTCACGTAAAAAAAAGAAGTTTTTTGCATTCCTTAATTTCATTCCCTTAAAGTACAAAGAAGACAGTCGACGGTTTAGATCGTTTAACATTTCTGTCAGAATATTTCCCATATCTCCATTTTTCATTTGTTATAGAATTTATTATAATTAACTATTGTTGTCGTGCATCCAGGGTTGGCAAAAACCCAGCAAAAACCCAACTGGGTTTTTGCTGGGTAGTTGGGTTTTTGCTGGGTTTTTGCCAACCCTACTTGCATCTAACCCTCATCCCTAAATTTTATTAGATTATGCATGCACATTGAATGTGGCATGATTTGAACCCTTGTTTGTATTACTTTACTCATTTCCTTAAGTCTTCCTCAAATGCACCAATTCCTTAATATTTACTGTATATTCGTATAAATATATATATTTAATTAATAGTTTCACTCACTCTTATACCATGGCTGTAAACCCTTCATTACTGTATCTCTCTAATTCGTTTCCTCTAATTTCTCACAATAATGACTTACACTGTACGTACGAATTAAATAACTATGGCGTATTAATTATGAATTAACGTATTGCATAATTTGATAAACTATGACGTCATAAAGTAACTTGATTCCCTTTCATTCATTTATTCTTGACCTACTTATGTCCTATCAACATATCAGTTCATGTTTACTCGTGTCCGTCTATATTACGCGCACAACCTATTGTGTGACGTACTAGTATGTGTACAATACTTTATGCATTCGTACATGTCCGCTGATGATCATGATTACGTACGTAGCTATCTTACGTGTAAATACGTACATGTGTATGCAGTAACTTATTTAAAAATTTTCTTTTAATTAATTATTTAACTTCTCGCAAGATACTCGTTAATGTTGACACACGTGTTCGAATTCCGATGACATCGCCAATAGCGAGCTTCTGAGTCCGAAACCTTCTCTCTTGCTTGCTCCTAATTCAAAACATTATTGTGTGTGTTATGTTATATATACGTGCCCATGGGCGTCGATTGCTGGGGGGACGCAGGGGGACATGTCCCCCCAATTTTTACAAAGGGGGGACAACCTACCAGTTGTCTCCCCCCACTTTCGTGGATGAATTGCTATAAATGCTAACTATTAATGGCACTTAATAAGACGTTATATGTCGTATTATATGCATACGCAAATGTAATAGCAATATTATAAATTATTGTCATGAACACCAGTGTATATTTATCATGGAATTTAGCAGTCAATTTGCATTTTAATAATTGCATGTAGCATTTGTATGCTCTTGGTCATTAAGTACGCGAAATGGAAATATGTTAAATAAATGGTTTTGTTACGTATCATTTTCAATATCAAAGTGTGATCAAAGTGCAGTTTATTAGTTTTATATTTCACGAACATATTTTGTTATCATTTTATATACATTGACCTCCGTTGTCTACGGGTAATAAAAGATTTATTTCGGTTAAGCATATGTGTGATATTATGTTACATGAAAGGTTAAATATTATAAATAGTTTGTATTGCGTTTCTTATTTCTGCAAAAAAATGTTTAAATAAAGAAAGACCTAAAATGATTAAATACAATTTTTTTTTTCAACATGCTGAGAAAAATACAAAAAACGGGTAAATGGTAAATTACACATTGATATATATTACACGCAACAGCTACTCAGAGTATTGTTTGATTCGCTGTTTGAAGGCGAAGTGTCCCCCCCTCACTATTTTAGAGCAATCGACGCCCCTGTATGTGCCCATGTACTTTATGCGTTATACTCCTATTCCATCTTTCCCAATACGTCCTTGATTACCTATAGTAATTAAATCCTAGAATAATAGTTATCCTAAATGTCTATAAATATAAAGCACTATAAAACTATAATTAACTGCGTTTAACTGTAATTAACTATAATAAGTGAATGTGAATTAATTGGTAATTATAATCATAGTTATAGTAGACCAAAGTTACAATGTACTTAACGATGTGCTCGGAATGTACTCTATGTACAACCCCGACATTGTGTTGCCATCCAAAAATGTATACTTTCCAAAATTAGTATCTTCTGTTAATTTTTTTTTTAATCTTTCAAAATTCTGATATATGCTTAAATTATGCTCGACGTCAAGAATTGCTTAGATCTCCACTTAAAGTGGGAGCTTAACCTTCAACTGCACTCCCCCAAAATTTAGACTTATTTATTTCTTGTATTGTAAAGTAAATCATTCCTGCCTTAGTCCTTGACCGAGGAGATCAAGCCTCCTCACTTTAAATTCCTGCCTATATCTTGATTTGATTAAGACCTCATATAATTCCTGCTTTAGCCCTTGCCCGAGGAGGTCGAGCCTCCTCCCTTTCAATTCCTGCCTGAGCTGTTGTTGCAAGAGGTCGAACCTTCCTGTAAATTTCTGACCATCAGCGGTTATCATAAGTGGCTATAATGTCATTTCCCTACTTCAGTGCCTCGTTCTGTATATACGTGCGTTCTGTATTGCACGTGGGAAGTGGCTGCACACGCGCGACATATATATAAAGTTTGCAATAGCACTGTGAAATGCATAAATTTGGCCTTTGTACCATAAGCCATGATCATATGACAGGTAGTCCAGGCAATCTAGAGCAAAAATAGCTTCAACTTGGGCAAAATTGTTTCAGAAGCTTTCTAAACTGTTTCCAGCTCAGGAACCATTGCAGAATAACATATCCAAAATCCGACAAAATTGGACCCCGGGAACACCCCCAAAAATGAAATTCAAAATGGCGGACTGGCAGTTTCCTACGAAATACAATAAATTTTAATTTCGCTTTGTAGAGAGAGTTATGACGTTTTTCTTGATCAGTAAAATGTTTTAAAACACATTTTCGTTTCTAAATTAACCTATATGACACTAAAAATTGTATTAGGCGGCTAGTATTAAACTATGACGTCACGTAATGTAAATAAAATATACTGTATGGAGTGTATGTGAGAATGGACATTGCTACATCTTTATAAACTTATATTATATACAACTCTTTAATTCCTACTACCCACTATCAAATCTGCGTATTTGTGCTTGTCATTTTCTTTAAAACTGTTATTATGTACTCCTTTTAAATACTGCAACACAGTTTATTAATTTGTGTTTTCTGTTTCAGACTGACTCGGTGTACGGCTGACTCGGTGTGCGTCCGCCTTCAAGAATGCAGACCCCTGAAGAATTGTGCGTGATTTGTAAGGAGAAATTGGACAGCGGACAGGAAGTGGTTCACATCTCGCAAAAAGGAGCAGATGGTATAAATGCATCCAGCCGCAGCCGTGGAAGCGATGTTGTTGCAACAGCTGGAATAAGTGTTCACGTTGTATGTAGGAAAAGGTTTACGGATAAAAAGACCATTGAAATAAAGAAGCGACAGACCGCAGCCGAGGCAATACCAAGGAAAACTGCTCGTTTTCATGAATACGCATTTTCCAGTGCTACTCACTGTTTGTTTTGTGATACCTTTGTGGACTTTTTTTCCAAACACAAACCAAAATCAGAGCATGTCAAAATAAGAACTACAGAGTTCTCCGAAACCATAAAAAGGTGCTGTGAAAGCCGCTGCGATGAATGGTCGTTTAATGTAAAAGGCCGTCTGGAGTATTATCTTCGTGATCTTCCTGCTGCAGATTGTGTCTACCATCACACCTGCAGCGTAAATTTTCGAAGTGGAAAAAACATTCCTCGCGCATACTCCTCCGACGATCATGATTCGAAGAAAGGGAGACCAACTAATGAAGAGCAACACCAAGCATTCCTTCAGACCTGTGCTTACCTGGAAGAGAATGATGATGAACAACTGTTGATTGGAGACCTAATTTCCAAAATGGAGGAATATCTTCAAGGAAGTCAGAGCTCTGTCTACGAACGCAGGCACATGAAGAGAAAGCTTTTAGAACGTTACGGAGACAAGATCATAATATCAGGTGAAAGTGGGAAGGCAGATGTAGTAACGCTACGAGAGACAGCTAATGAAATTCTTATAGATTATCACAAAATGTCGAAAGAATGTGATATAGATATAGAGCTACAGAAGATTTACCTAGTAGAAGCTGCTGCAAAAATAATCAGAAGTGATATCAAGTCTGTCGACTCGCCTAGAAAAGATGTGTATCCATCTCCAAATGACATCACTGCAGAAAGTGCTCTTGATTACATTCCCAACAGTCTGAAATTGCTATTATCAAAAGCATTTTCGGGACAGGATGCTTCAAGAAAAATAGGTGCAATTGGGCAGAGCATTATGCAAGCAACCCGTCCTAGAGGATTACTATGTCCACTACAGATCGGTTTGTCGGTTCAGCTACACCACAACTTTAGGTCAAGGTACCTTATTGACGTTCTCCATCAGCTGGGTTACTGTTCGTCGTATGCAGACGTAACAAGATTCGAAAGAAACGCGGCGCTGGCAAGTGGGTCTGGCTCTTTACTGTTGATGAAAACACTGCAGTCCTTCTAGCAGCAGATAACGTCGATCATGATGTCTGCACTTTGGATGAGAAGAATACCTTTCATGGAATGGGTATGATTGCCGCAATAACTCCGAAGATCAAGATCCACCCTTCTATTCACAGGCGTAATGTTGGTGACAATGACATTAAGAAGATTGCAACCGTTGACATTTGAGAATATAGACACGCGAGAAGCATGTTGAGGGACATCTCATTCCGCGAACTTCCAGTACCCACTGCCACCATAAGTCGACTTAGTCTTCTCTGGCAGATATCTTCAGCAGAAAGATCAGGTCCAAGTTGGTCCGGAACAATGCAGGCAATTCACGGTGGATCAAGTGTCTCACATCCAGGTGTGGCGTCGATCACGTTCCTTCCCATCATAGATATGTCGCCAACTGACATGACCTGCATATTTTCGACATTACTATATTTGAGCAAGATAGCACGCGATCAAAAAGTCCCATGCATTATTACCTTTGATCAGCCTTTGTTCTGGAAAGCTTCCCAAATCATCAATGAACAGAGAGACCTGCAGGACATTGTTTTAATGCTGGGATCATTTCACACACTGATGAATCTTTTGGGAGCAGTCGGTACTCTTATGAATGGTTCAGGATTGTCTGAAGTACTTCAAGAAATATACGGACCAAATGCCGTGCAACACATGATGTCTGGAAAACTGTTTCAAGAGCGATACGTGGTCATATGATAGTAGATGCAGCTCTTAGTACCTTACTAGTCGCAGACGTTTTCTCTCGTAATGAAGATGGAACTCCTCATGACCTCCATAAGGAAGCTTGTGACCTGCTCGACGATGTTATGACCGCCAAACAATCAGTTGAGGATGTGGAATCTTCGAATGCATTGTCTCAGATTGCTACCACTTTGGCTGCGAAGAAAACTGACCTACAATCTACTTCGCAAACAAGTCAACTCTGGTTGGAATATCAGCGAATGATCAACATTGCACGTTCCTTGATAACAGCAGACAGAACCGGCTCGTGGGATTTGCACTTGCAAGCTATGCTGGAGACCATCCCCATAATTGCAGCAGCCGGACATCACAATTACCTGAAATCGATATACCTGTACCTGCAGAAAATGTTAAGTTTGCCTTCTGAAAATCCAGCCGTTAACAAAATGTTCCAGGAAGGTAAGTTTGTGGTAAGAAGAAGCGACAGATTATGGGCCGGACTCGGCACAGACCTGGTGATAGAACAAGTACTAATGCGTTCCCTGAAAAGCAGAGGCGGACTGACACGCGGAAGTGGATTTACAGACATCCAAAGGACAACGTGGCTCTTTTCTAAGCCTCTGTGTTCCACTTATAACTTAGCAATGCAGGAATACACCAGAGTTTTGTTGGAAAGTAGTGAACAGCACAAGGAAATGAGGGGAAGTAGACAAATCAGGGACAGTAATGACATGAAGAAAGTACTTGAACGTCTGGAATCCTTATCCCCATTCCATTCTACCTCGGGTCTCTGCAACATTGTAACAGGGCTAACTGCTGATCCTGGAGTTAACGTTCATCAATTGCATTCAATCGGTACGAACATTGTCGTAAAAATGATTGGGAAACAAGCCTTTACATATTCTGCCAAAAGATCTGACAAAGTGAAAACACTAGGATCTGCTTCTGCCGTTGTGATCACTGATGCTTCAGATATAGAAGTAGATCCTGCACTACTGTTTCAGAGAATGATGACTGTTGCCACTGGCGGAGACATGAATCTTGAAGATGTCATGTGTTACGAACTGTGTGCATATCCTCCTGCATTGTTCGAATCACGAAGTATCTTGAGGAAACCCGATAAGTCTCAGCTAGCTCATGCAATAATCAAATACACTGACACTTTACGCATGGAAGAAGTTCAAGAAATTCAGTGCACAGACCAGTACGTATTGGATGGTGGATCTCTACTACATCGTGTTTCCTGGCGTCAAGATGAAACATATGACAGCATCGCCAACTCATATGCCGATTTCACTCTGAAAACATATGGAAAAGCAATCATTGTTTTTGATGGCTACAGCAGCTCTCCTACGATCAAGGACATGACCCACAGAAGACGCAGCACCAAGACAAGCAGAAATGTGAATCTCAGTCCAAGCATGAAGTTTGTTGGCCAGAAGGAACACTTCTTGGCTAATGAAAACAACAAGCAAGCATTTATTTCCCTCGTAGGTGAGATGTTGAAGAAGCACGGGTGTACTGTTCACAACGCAGATGGGGATGCTGATGTGGACATCGTTCGTGCAGCAGTTTCCTCATCAGAAAATGCAACTACAACAGTAATAGGGGAAGACACCGACTTGCTGATTCTCCTTCTGTACCATGCCAAGGACAGTGGTTTCAAGTTGTACTATCGCAGCGATATAAGACGGGGACCATCTCCTAATCCTGTGTATGATATTCTCAGCATTCAATCATTGTTAGGCAATGACATCTGCAAGTATCTCCTGTTTGTGCATGCTTTCACGGGCTGTGATAGCACATCCAGAATTTTTTCGATCGGTAAAGCCAAAGCATTCGACACACTGATGAAGGTGGCTGAACTCCGTTCAGTTGCAAATACATTCTGTTCTGATTGTTGCCAACACTCTGACATTGAAGCCGCTGGAAGAAAGGCAATGCTTCTGTTGTATGGCTGCAAAACACTTGAATCCACTAACGCACTACGTCATCGAATGTTAGTTGAAAAGGTAGCTACAGCTAAATCTTTTGTTACACCCGAACGTTTGCCACCTACCGATGCGTCCACAAAGTACCACAGCTTTCGCACATACTTTCAAATACTAATCTGGAAGTCTACAGAAGAGAAGATCGATGCAGAACAGTGGGGTTGGTATGTAAAGAATAATTCCTACTACCCTACAGCCTGCGACAAGCCACCAGCTCCAAATTATCTACTCAACATGATCCGCTGCTCCTGCAAGACGAAATGTGCTACTTCAAGATGTGGATGCAAGCGTAATGGAATGCCCTGTTCAGCCGCTTGTGGCGAGTGCCAAATCAGTGGTTGCGATAACAACCCAAGTACCGGTAATCTATCCGATGATAGTGATGAAGAGGATTAATTTCTGTATGTTTGTGACCAGGTATCACTTCTTCTGTAATGAACATAACTTGAAACTGGGAAAAAAATAATTGTTGTATTATTGATTATAAAAATCTGTAAAAAGCTATATAACATTATATTTGCGTAATAACTGGTTGTGTTGTATATTGTTGAATTATTTAAAACATTACAACTGAAAGAAAAAGCATCAAATGTATCTCTACACCACCGAGGCGCATCTATATACTTTTATTTTATATATTATATATATATATATCTATAAATAAAAGCGTAAATTATATATATTTTTTTTTTCGTAGGAAACATCCAGTCCGCCATTTTGAATTTCATTTTTGGGGGTGTTCCCGGGGTCCAATTTTGTCGGATTTTGGATATGTTATTCGGCAATGGTTCCTGAGCTGGAAACAGTTTAGAAAGCTTCTGAAGCAATTTTGCCCAGGTCTAACTACAAATTGCCTGGACTAAGGGAGTTAACCTAAAACTTAAAACGGAATCTGAACCATGGGTCTGTACATCATATGAACTCACGCAGACGGCATGAAACTACTACTCAGACCCATTATCACTTCTTACAATAGTGATAAAATTTTTGGTAAACCAGCACTCAATCGACCTTCGATAATAATTAATTAAACGTGACCTAACGAAACAATGGGTCTCTTTCTTTTTGAAATTCCCCTCATATAACTTGTGTGTTTTACTTCCGCGGGGCGGGGTAATGACCCTATGTTGATGGGGTACCCGCAAGCATTTCACTCTACTACTAATAAATATTCACTAACTTAAAATAATTTATCATCAATCAAACTTATCATCGTTATTATTATTATTGATCCTAGTTTCCGCTTCCGCCCAAATTATTCAATTTTGATGAGGACCGAGTCGTTGTCCCCGACCTTGGTGGGATAAAATAAAATAAAATAAAGTAAAAAGTAATAAATAAACAAATAAATAAATAAAATAAAATAAAGCAATATTGATAAATCAACAATAAAGTAACGCATTTCAGCGTCTTAAAATAGACCTGAAAATACTTTTGCTGCGCTCCTTCTTTCGATTCGAAATAATATGGCTACCAATGCCTTAAAATGAGAACAAAACTGATCATTTTAAGAAACAAAATTGTTTCAATTTCTTATTTCTTTTTTTCGTAGTGTAAATAAATAAATAAATCCAAAGTAGACAATTTTGATGAAATTTTATAATGAGGCCTATTTTATATGTGCGGGATATAAACCTATTCATAGAAAATGTTTGAATTTTATGCTTGAATTTATGTTTGAATTCACGTAATTATTTTAATAGTATATGTATATGTAAATCGTGAGAATTTTGCGTGCACGAACTGAGAGTTTGGATTTAATTTTTACTATGAAATAGTGTTGCGTTTTGAGCTGCAGTTTATTATTTTATTTTCAAGAGAGAAAGAAAAATAAAAGGAATAAACTATACATTTTTTACTTCAACACACACACACACACACACACACACACACACACACACACACACACACACTGCCCATTTGCAACAACTCTCATAATCTCGCAACTTATCGAGATGGTTACGTCAGTCATTTATACATGGTTAGTGCAATGATCACATGACTAAATAGAGTTTAATTAACCACTTGGACTTGTCAAATATATAATTAACCATGCAGCCTATTCAACGCTAAGTAAAAGTTGCATCCAAAAAGCAACGGCACAGTGGGGAGGCGCCCCATCTTTTTGAAAGATTACACTCCTCGTTAACTCAAATAGCCCTAGTTGGGAGAGAATAAAGGTCTGTAACATGTTAAGATATTTCGCTCCAGTCACGGTATGAACGTCAAAGAAAAATGAACCGGTTAGGTAGTCACGTGACATTGCACACCAAACGTTAACTTTTGGTGAATCTCGTTTATGTTGCTGTTTTTGAACGGTGGATAGGACATGGTGGACCGATAGCATGGCATGGCCACCTCGATCACTCAACTTAACCCATTTAGATTTTCTTCTATGGGGATTATGTTAAAACATTCGTATATCGTGACATACCCAGGGATGTGGCATATATCGTAAAAGAATCAGAGAGGTTACTGGGTTGAATTCATTCCATAAAAGCGTCTTGCTAATGCTCGAAAGGCGTTTGAATGTCAAATACGCTGTGTATCGACGAATGATGGTCATCATGTGGCAGTGTTCAAAACTTGGACAGTTTGGAAATGTCAACATTCATAATAAATACTACATACATATTGATTAATAAAAAATACTGCAAACTGATACCTGAAATGCGAAGGAAATGTTCTTATGAGGAATACTACCCTATACAAAATGAAATATGCAAGCAAAGCACCTTCGCTCAACAAATTTATGACGATACTGTCGATATACATAAATGGTTCACTTACTTTCGCGAGGACTCTTTTTCATAACTGAGCGCACTAAGGTTTCCGTGTGCGAGTATACATGCATAAACTATTTTCGAATGGTAGGAGACATAGTGTTGCCAGATATGCAAAAGGTTTGTGATATATAGGTACAAAACATTCTCCAGCCACAGCCATACAAATCAATTGCAATGAACTGGTTCACTTACTTTTTAGCACAAATATATATATATATATATATATATATATATATATATATATATATATATATATATATATATACACACACACATATATATATATACACACATATATATATATATATATATATATATATATATATATATATATATATATATATATACATATATATATATATATATATATATATATATATCTATATATATATATATATATAATATATATATATATATATATATATATATATATATATATATATATACATATATATATATATATATATATATACAGGGTGTCCGAGAATTATCTGTACAATTTTTGGCTGTTATTAAAAGTCAACCATGAAGTGTAGAAATTCCAGTGTTGTCCCATTTTACAGAGAATCTATAAGTTTTTTCTGATACCAAGTTTTGACAAGTTTTTTAGAAATTCCAGTGTGTCCGAACATTATCTGTACAATTTCATCTTTTAATAAAATTCTTGATAACACACGTAAAATTCTTAAACAAGATTATTTAGAATCTGTATTTTCAAAAGTTTCTTTTATTAAAGTAACGTTCTTACAAACATTCGATATGTGCACCATTAGTGATTCGCAAAACATCCAATCGATACTCCAAATGTTGCCATGTACGCTGCAGCATATATATCCACATCAATTCGCTCAATAGCAGCTGTGATTCTTGCTTTTAAATCATCAATGTCTGTCACCCGCGTACATTTCTAAAAAACTTGTCAAAACGTGGTATCAGAAAAAACTTAATGAGATTCTCTGTAAAATGGGACAACACTGGGATTTCTACACTTCATGGTTGACTTTTAATAACAGCCAAAAATTGTACAAATAATTTTCGGACACCCTGTATATATATATATATATATAATATATATATATATATATATTATATATAATGGTGGCGCAAAAGTCGCGCATCATAGGAATTTTCAGTGTTGATTATATTTTTTTTCTTTTCTTATAATATAGTATTTTTTTCTTCTAGGAATATCAGGTACAACAAATCAATGAATCGGTACAGAACTAAAATTCTGTACCGATTCATAATTTGTAGTACTTGGTATTCCATGAATTAAAACCAAGCTCACCCTCTCGTCTATTGTTAACTTCGCAGCCATTCCCTACATAAAAGAAAAATAATATATTATAATTAACACTTAAAATTCCTGGGATGCGCGACTTTTACGCCACCCTGTATTATATATATATATATATATATATATATATATATATATATATATATATATATATATATATAGGGTGGTCCAAAGTCCCTATCTATTTTGCTTTATTTTCTACAGACCATAGATGATGGATGTACAATAACGTGTGATGGTAGTAATACTACGTGCCCAAGGGAAGAATTGCAAAGAAATTCGAGAAAAATTCGAAACCAGATTTCACAAACCAGGACCTACAAACAAAGCAATTCGCGAGCTGGTCAATAAATTTAAAAGAACAGGATCTGTTCATGATGAGGCAAGACCTGGACGTTCAAGTACCTCTGAAGAAAATGCCCAATTGGTAAGAGATGCCTTAGAAACAAATCCCAGAATGTTAACTCGCACAGCATCACATAGACTGAGCATACCAAAAACAACTGTTCTAAGTATCAACATTAAAAAAGAAAAGTTACCATATTCACGTACTACAGGAGTTACACGATGAAGATTACCCAAGACGAACCGCCATGAGCACAGAATTGATTGAAAAAATTCATATCGAAACTTCTTAAACCACATTCTCTTCAGCGATGAGGCGCCATTCCACACACACGAAAAAGTTACTCAACATAATTGTCTATCTGGGCTAGTGAAAAACCAACCGAGTTCTACGAATGGGAGAGAGATATTCTCCTAAAGTTAATGTCTGGTTGGGTATGACAAGATCGAAGATTTACGGACCTTTTTTGTTTGCAGAAGCTACGGTAACAAGACCAATTTATCTTGACATGCTTCAGTAGTTTCTTGAACCCCAGTTTCGTTCAGATGGTATTCCCGACACTGCTGTCTTTCAACAAGATGGAGCTCCATGTCACTGTGCAAACATCGTTCGGGCGTACCTTGACGAGCTCTTACCAAATAGCTGGATTGGACGTGGTGGAAACTGGCCCTGGGCAGCAAGATCTCCAGATTTAACACCATTGGACTTCTTTGCATGGGGTTTTATAAAGTCTGAGGTTTACAAAACAAGAGTCGCAGCAGTCGCTAAAATAACCCCAGAGATGTTTGAAAATGTGTTCCGCAGTGCAGTGGAGAGATTTGAGATTTGCTGAGACAATGATGATGCTCTCATCAAATCTTAGACCTAAGCCTGATAAATAAATAAATACACATCTAATTATGTTACTCCATTTTTATCCTAAAAATACTATTATTTCAGCAAAATAGATAGGGACTTTTGGACCACCATATTATATAACCTTTGGTTAGCTTCCGCCCGAATTGTTCATTCTGACGAAGGTCAAGCTTTTGACTCCACCTTAGACCTACAGTTTAACGTGGAATCCGAACCACACCCCCACCAGCAGCCCAGCGTCTTAGCCACTAGGCCACCCAGGGTACCCATTTACCTACCAACCACTTTCTTTGTGTGGCAGGATGAACAGCTGGGTTTTGCTGCGCGCCGGTTGCCGTCAGCGGGTCTCGATTCCGGGGCCGATGGATTCGTAATCAGCTACCGACGCTAACTACTACACCATCGAGGCGCATATATATATATATATATATATATATATATACGGGGTGTTTGAAAACTTTCTGTACAAATTGTAATGGGGGATAGGCAACACCAAGACAAACCCTTTTCGTCTATAAGTGTATGTCCGCTGACGTCACCATTCGGCGCGAGAGGGCGCCGCTGCAATTGGCTAAAAGGTGAAGTGGGCTAGACTCGCGCTTGCCGCAGGCATTCTTAAATCGGACGTAGTACGCGTAACATGGAGCGCTTCACGACTGCTGAGATGGCTGACATGCATATGGTGTATGGGGCTGCCAATGGAAACGGAAGAGCTGCTGTGAGGTTGTACCGACAGCGCTTCCCAAACAGACGTGTGCCAAACCACCAAACGTTTGCGCATTTGCATCGGCGACTGCGAGAAACTGGAACATTCCATGCAAACATGCATGACACTGGTCGGGAGAGAAACGTGCGCACTCCTGACATGGAAGAAGAAATCCTACGGCGATTTGAGGACAATCCAAGCGCAAGCACGCGAGGTGTTGCACGTATCCTCGGTGTGAACCACGACCTGGTCTGGAGAGTGTTACACGAGCAGCAGTTACATCCGTTTCATCGTCAGAGTGTCCAGGCATTACAACCTCGGGATTACCCTCTTCGTGTGGAATTCGCACGCTGGTTTCTGCAGCAGACAGCGGTGCAGCCTAATTTTCCGGCTTATGTGCTGTTCTCAGATGAAGCCTGTTTCACACGTGAGGGTGTGTTTAACATGCACAATTCTCACGTGTGGGCGCACGCAAATCCACATGCTACACGGGTTTGTAATGCCTGGATTCTCTGACGATGAAACGGATGTAACTGCTGCTCGTGCAACACTCTCCAGACCAGGTCGTGGTTCACACCGAGGATACGTGCAACACCTCGCGTGCTTGCGCTTGGATTGTCCTCAAATCGCCGTAAAGGGTTTGTCTTGGTGTTGCCTATCCCCCATTACAATTTGTACAGAAAGTTTTCAAACACCCTGTGTATATATATATATATACACACACCGTATATTGGGGCGTATAAGTCGGTATTTTAAACTTAAAATTATACCCCTAAAGTAGGGAGTCGACTTATATGCCCAGTCTAAAACATTAATCTTCCACTTTCCATTTTAGCTTGTATTTAAAGACAGGTCTACCTGTCATAGGTCCTCAGTCCTGCATTAGATCGCTTTTGGTCAACATCTGAATTGGATCCATATGACGAAGCACTTGCAAATGTATTTCAGGATGTATATAATGAACTTATGATGTCAGATGATGATTATGAAGGATATGACAAACTAATTTTTACAAAGTTTTACTTTTTTATGTTGGCAAGTTGGTGGTCGACTTAAACACCCAGAATAGGCTAAAATCTAAATCTGAAATTGAAAGTTAGGGGGTCAACTAATCTGGACCATAGACTTATACGCCCCAATATAGGGTATATATATATATAAGATATGTAATGAAAGAGTGAACGACGGTGACATAAGAAAATGACAAAACGACATTGAAACATTATTCCAGTGGGCAGAGGACAACAATATGAAGTTCAACGAAGAAAAATTCCAACTTCTAAAATATGGTAATAACAAGGAGCTACAGAATAAAAGGTACAAAACTCTGCAAGACAAACAGATAACACCAAATCTACAAGTCAGGGAACCAGCTGGACAGATTCCTGTGCAAAGTCCCTGACCAGCCTTGCGTGGCTGGCTCCGAGGACAGGAGGAGATCAGACAGCAATTCCCTCCTTCACCAAATCCAGCAAATGAGACGGAATGCTGCAGAGGGGTCGACCGCAGGTCGATCCTGAACCGTAGTACGAACTCTCACAAAGTAACACAAAGTATATATCTATATATATTTCTTTCAGACTCACCGCTACGAGAGGGATTTTTTGAAAAAATGATATCTGAATTTGTTTAGTTTTATGTCCCATGAAATATTTTTACATTTTTTCTTTAGTAAAAATTCTGAGAAGAAAAACTTTCCTCACTTGGAGTGAAAAATGCATGTCCAATCAGCATGTAGTACAGCTCCTTCTTATCTAATATAACCAGTCAGGTCAAAGAAATTAGCACTGTGGACGTAGTTGTGGGCGTGGCATTAATGGTAACAAATGATACAGTCAATAACTCTGGTGACAGAAAAGCTTGTTGAGGCAGTTAGCAAATGTAATTTTTAATTTGTATCTCAGAAAACAAGAGCTGGTCTCTCTCTCTCTCTCTCTCTCTCTCTCTCTCTCTCTCTCTCTCTCTCTCTCTCTCTCTCTCTCTCTCTCTCTCTCTCTCGATACAGCCCTGTACACCGAACTCAGTAGCCTGCTAGGGGATAGGGTGTGTGTAGTTTTAGGAGACTTCAACTGTCGCCGCATAAAGTGGGAAAACAGGACTGCCGATGCTGAAGGGAGGAGGCTAGTTGACTTTGCTGATGAGAACTTCCTCACTCAGTGGGTCAACGAGCCTACACGAGGCGAAAGCGTTCTAGACTTAGTATTCACGACCGAAGACAACCTCGTCACTGGCCTCACCGTTGACGAATCGTTGGGCGGGAGTGATCACGGTCTTATTAGGTTCCGTGTGTGCGTCCCTCGGGTGAAGCGTAGTAACTCGAGAGGCAGTAAGCTCGATCTCCGGCGGGCGAACTTTGTTAGCCTCAGGGATAGCGTAGGAGAGATGGGGTTAGAGGTGGCGGCGATGTTGAGGGAGTGTGGAGTGCATTCCGGGACGAGTTTATGGTGCTGCAGTCTGCTGCCATACCCTCAAAACCGGTCACCCCTGCTTCAACGCAGCCTAAGTGGTTCAATCGTGCATCGCTTCGGCTATCCGAAATAGGAAAGTAGCGTATAGGAGGGCGAAGGCCAATCGTTCCCACGAGAACACTGAAGCGTATGTCCGCCTGTGTAGGGAAGTGAAGGCGAAGGTTAGGCTAGCGAAACGTAACGAAGAACTACGGGTGGCAAGCCTCTGCAAGGGGAACCCTAAGGAGTTCTTCAGTTATGTTAATAGTAGAAAGCCCATTAGAAGCATGATAGGTCCTTTAAAGGACGGAAGCGGCGTTCTGCGGACCTCCGACGCGGACATCGCTAATGTGCTTAATGAGTACTTTGCGGGAGTGTTCACCAGGGAGGATACCCGCGTCATCCCCGAGCCAGCTGTGAGGCACGAAGGTGCTGGCCTGGATAGTGTTAGATGTACCGCGACAGTCGTTGCTCATAGAATAGACAAACTGAGCGCGTTTAAGGCTCCTGGGCCAGACCAGTTTCTCCCAGTGTTTTGCGAGAAGTGCGCGACCAGGTGGCTCCCCACCTGGCTACAGTCTTCAACAAATCGTTGGAGATGGGCCAGGTGCCTGGTGACTGGAGGGAGCCAACGTGACCCCTATCTTTAAGAAAGGGGATCACGAAAGTCCAGGGAACTATCGTCCTATTAGTCTCACTTCAGTTGTAGGTAAATTATTAGAAAGGATAATAGCTGATAGAATCGTTGACCATTTGGATTCCTACAAGCTGCTTGGGGACTCCCAACATGGGTTTAGACGGCATAGGTCGTGTCTCACCAACTTGCTCGAGTTTTTCCACGTCATGTTGAGTGAGTACGATAAGAGTAGGGCGATTGATATACTTTATCTCGACTTTCAGAAAGCCTTTGATAAGGTACCTCACCGCCGGCTAATGGCGAAAGTGCGCGCGCTGGGTATCGGTGGGGAAATAGGTAGGTGGATTGAAAACTGGCTGAGGAATAGGCGGCAGAGGGTGGTAATTAAAGGGGCTAGTTCGGGTTGGGCCTCGGTCACTAGTGGGGTTCCTCAGGGTTCCGTTTTGGGGCCACTGTTGTTTACCATTTACATAAATGATATCGACGGTGGCATCGTCAGTCGGATCGCCAAATTCGCTGATGACACCAAGCTTGGGGCCAATGTTGGGACGCCCGAAGCGATCGAGGAACTGCGTGCGGACCTAGGTAGGATAGGAGAGTGGTCCGAAAAATGGCAAATGCCGTTTAACTTGGGTAAATGCAAAGTGATGCACATTGGCTACGCCAATCCCAAGTCGGACTACTCGATGTTGGGCAGTAATATCGAGGTGACTGATTTAGAAAAGGACTTGGGTGTGCTAATTAGCAGCGACCTTAAGTTTACGAAACAGTGTGTAGAGGTGGAAAAGAAAGCCCAGAAACTATTGGGTTATATCAGGAGGCAATTTCAGTTTCGGAACAAGGAGATTGTGCTCTCACTGTACAATTCCCTTGTTCGGCCGTACCTGGAGTATGCTGTGCAGTTCTGGTCGCCCACCCTCAGGAAAGATATTGAGAGGCTGGAGCGAGTGCAGGCGAGGGCCACAAAGTTAATCCCTTCGTTAGGCATATGGGCTACAATCGACGGTTACGCGCCCTGAACTTGTTTTCGCTTGAAACTCGGAGGCTGCGCGGTCAACTGATCGAGGTTTTCAAGCTCTTACGAGGGTTCAACGATGTCGATTTTAGAAGTATGTTTAGTTTAAATGATAACCCAACTCGCAACAATGGTTGGAAGTTGGATTTGAAACGGTTTAGGACTAGTGTGTGTGGGAATTACTTTACGTATAAGATCTGTGACACATGGAACAGGTTACCTTCGGAAGTTGTGAACAGTTCCTCTGTGGATCAGTTCAAGAAAAGGTTAGACCAAATTTTGCACACTCTTTGAGTGTGTAGAAAATTTTCCGTGGCACCCGTTGCCATTGGTACCTCCTCGGTATGGGCCGCAAGGCCTTTTGAGGTACTTCTTTTCCTTGTAACTCCTTGTAACTCCTCTCTCTCTCTCTCTCTCTCTCTCTCTCTCTCTCTCTCTCTCGAGTCCTGGATTCATACTGATCGTAGGGACTACGTTGGGGAGTTCGAAATTCCCGGGTATAGAATGTTTCGCAAAGACCGCACCCGTGGGGAGGGGGGTGGGGTACTAATATACGTCAGAGACACGTTGAGTCCGGTTGACTGCCAGTTCCGGTCGGAACGGGAGCTGCTTGGCGTCGATCTGAACGTGGGAGGGACGAACTATAGGTTAATCTTGGTGTACAGACCTCCGCATCTCCTCCTCGAGGAGGATACAGCCCTGTACACCGAACTCAGTAGCCTGCTAGGGGATAGGGTGTGTGTAGTTTTAGGAGACTTCAACTGTCGCGGCATAAAGTGGGAAAACAGGACTGCCGATGCTGAAGGGAGGAGGCTAGTTGACTTTGCTGATGAGAACTTCCTCACTCAGTGGGTCAACGAGCCTACACGAGGCGAAAGCGTTCTAGACTTAGTATTCACGACCGAAGACAACCTCGTCACTGGCCTCACCGTTGACGAATCGTTGGGCGGGAGTGATCACGGTCTTATTAGGTTCCGTGTGTGCGTCCCTCGGGTGAAGCGTAGTAACTCGAGAGGCAGTAAGCTCGATCTCCGGCGGGCGAACTTTGTTAGCCTCAGGGATAGCGTAGGAGAGATGGGGTTAGAGGTTGGCGGCGATGTTGAGGGAGTGTGGAGTGCATTCCGGGACGAGTTTATGGTGCTGCAGTCTGCTGCCATACCCTCAAAACCGGTCACCCTGCTTCAACGCAGCCTAAGTGGTTCAATCGTGACATCGCCTCGGCTATCCGAAATAGGAAAGTAGCGTATAGGAGGCGAAGGCCAATCGTTCCCATGAGAACACTTTAGCGTATGTCCGCCTGTGTAGGGAAGTGAAGGCGAAGGTTAGGCTAGCGAAACGTAACGAAGAACTACGGGTGGCAAGCCTCTGCAAGGGGAACCCTAAGGAGTTCTTCAGTTATGTTAATAGTAGAAAGCCCATTAGAAGCATGATAGGTCCTTTAAAGGACGGAAGCGGCGTTCTGCGGACCTCCGACGCGGACATCGCTAATGTGCTTAATGAGTACTTTGCGGGAGTGTTCACCAGGGAGGATACCCCGTCATCCCCGAGCCAGCTGTGAGGCACGAAGGTGCTGGCCTGGATAGTGTTAGATGTACCGCGACAGTCGTTGCTCATAGAATAGACAAACTGAGCGCGTTTAAGGCTCCTGGGCCAGACCAGTTTCTCCCCAGTGTTTTGCGAGAAGTGCGCGACCAGGTGGCTCCCCACCTGGGCTACAGTCTTCAACAAATCGTTGGTGATGGGCCAGGTGCCTGGTGACTGGAGGAGGCCAACGTGACCCCTATCTTTAAGAAAGGGGATCACGAAAGTCCAGGGAACTATCGTCCTATTAGTCTCACTTCAGTTGTAGGTAAATTATTAGAAAGGATAATAGCTGATAGAATCGTTGACCATTTGGATTCCTACAAGCTGCTTGGGGACTCCCAACATGGGTTTAGACGGCATAGGTCGTGTCTCACCAACTTGCTCGAGTTTTTCCACGTCATGTTGAGTGAGTACGATAAGAGTAGGGCGATTGATATACTTTATCTCGACTTTCAGAAAGCCTTTGATAAGGTACCTCACGCCGGCTAATGGCGAAAGTGCGCGCGCTGGGTATCGGTGGGGAAATAGGTAGGTGGATTGAAAATGGCTGAGGAATAGGCGGCAGAGGGTGGTAATTAAAGGGGCTAGTTCGGGTTGGGCCTCGGTCACTAGTGGGGTTCCTCAGGTTCCGTTTTGGGGCCACTGTTGTTTACCATTTACATAAATGATATCGACGGTGGCATCGTCAGTCGGATCGCCAAATTCGCTGATGACACCAAGCTTGGGGCCAATGTTGGGACGCCCGAAGCGATCGAGGAACTGCGTGCGGACCTAGGTAGGATAGGAGAGTGGTCCGAAAAATGGCAAATGCCGTTTAACTTGGGTAAATGCAAAGTGATGCACATTGGCTACGCCAATCCCAAGTCGGACTACTCGATGTTGGGCAGTAATATCGAGGTGACTGATTTAGAAAAGGACTTGGGTGTGCTAATTAGCAGCGACCTTAAGTTTACGAAACAGTGTGTAGAGGTGGAAAAGAAAGCCCAGAAAACTATTGGTTATATCAGGAGGCAATTTCAGTTTCGGAACAAGGAGATTGTGCTCTCACTGTACAATTCCCTTGTTCGGCCGTACCTGGAGTATGCTGTGCAGTTCTGGTCGCCCACCCTCAGGAAAGATATTGAGAGGCTGGAGCGAGTGCAGGCGAGGGCCACAAAGTTAATCCCTTCCGTTAGGCATATGGGCTACAATCGACGGTTACGCGCCCTGAACTTGTTTTCGCTTGAAACTCGGAGGCTGCGCGGTCAACTGATCGAGGTTTTCAAGCTCTTACGAGGGTTCAACGATGTCGATTTTAGAAGTATGTTTAGTTTAAATGATAACCCAACTCGCAACAATGGTTGGAAGTTGGATTTGAAACGGTTTAGGACTAGTGTGTGTGGGAATTATGTTACGTATAAGATCTGTGACACATGGAACAGGTTACCTTCGGAAGTTGTGAACAGTTCCTCTGTGGATCAGTTCAAGAAAAGGTTAGACGAAATCTTGCACACTATTTGAGTGTGTAAAGACATTTAGGACCTCAGTCTGCGGAAATTTCTTTTCCTGTAAAATAGTTAATATCTGGAACCAACTGCAGGAGTTCGCTTGCTCGGTCTCTGTGAGCATGCTAAATATAGAGCTATTTATATATTCTCCACTTTCCTGTAAAATTTCCTTGGCTACTTTTCCAGGGTCAAGGTATTTTCTTCAACCTTTTTCCGTACCTGCCTCTGGCAGGGAGGGAGCGGAGGGTGGGGAGAGAGCCTTCTACTTTTCTATCCAGTTTTCTACTACTGCTAGCATAGTTGAAAGACAAAATTTTCCCTGGCACCCGTTGCCATTGGTACCTCCTCGGTATGGGCCGCAAGGCCTTTTGAGGTACTTCTTTTCCTTGTAACTCCTTGTAACTCTCTCTCTCTCTCTCTCTCTCTCTCTCTCTGGGTATCGGTGGGGAAATAGGTAGGTGGATTGAAAACTGGCTGAAGAATAGGCGGCAGAGGGTGTAATTAAAGGTGCTAGTTCGGGTTGGGCCTCGGTCACTAGTGGGGTTCCTCAGGGTTCCGTTTTGGGGCCGCTGTTGTTTATCATTTACATAAATGATTTCGACGGTGGCATCGTCAGTCGGATCGCCAAATTCGCTGATGACACGAAGCTTGGGGCCAATGTTGGGACGCCAGAAGCGATCGAGGAACTGCGTGCGGACCTAGGTAGGATAGGAGAGTGGTCCGAAAAATGGCAAATGCCGTTTAACTTGGGTAAATGCAAAGTGATGCACATTGGCTACGCCAATCCCAAGTCGGACTGCTCGATGTTGGGTAGTAATATCGAGGTGACTGATTTAGAAAAGGACTTGGGTGTGCTAATTAGCAGCGACCTTAAGTTTACGAAACAGTGTGTAGAGGTGGAAAAGAAAGCCCAGAAACTATTGGGTTATATCAGGAGGCAATTTCAGTTTCGGAACAAGGAGATTGTGATCTCACTGTACAATTCCCTTGTTCGGCCGCACCTGGAGTATGCTGTGCAGTTCTGGTCGCCCACCCTCAGGAAAGATATTGAGAGGCTGGAGCGAGTGCAGGCGAGGGCCACAAAGTTAATCCCTTCCGTTAGGCATATGGGCTACAATCGACGGTTAGGCGCCCTGAACTTGTTTTCGCTTGAAACTCGGAGGCTGCGCGGTCAACTGATCGAGGTTTTCAAGCTCTTACGCGGGTTCAACGATGTCGATTTTAGAAGTATGTTTAGTTTAAATGATAACCCAACTCGCAACAATGGTTGGAAGTTGGATTTGAAACGGTTTAGGACTAGCGTGTGTGGGAATTACTTTACGTATAAGATCTGTGACACATGGAACAGGTTACCTTCGGAAGTTGTGAACAGTTCCTCTGTGGATCAGTTCAAGAAAAGGGTAGACGAAATCTTGCACACTATTTGAGTGTGTAAAGACATTTAGGACCTCAGTCTGCGGAAATTTCTTTTCCTATAAAATAGTTAATATCTGGAACCAACTTCCCTCAGAGGTTGTTTCCAGTCAAAGTGTAAATCTGTTTAAAAATAGGCTAGACAAAGTACTGAACACACTCATAGTTTAAGATTAAAACCTCAGAAAACTCTGCAGGAGTTCGCTTGCTCGGTGTCTCTGTGAGCAAGCTAAATATAGAGCTATTTATATATTCTCCACTTTCCTGTAAAATTTCCTTGGCTACTTTTCCAGGGTCAAGGTATTTTCTTCAACCTTTTTCCGTACCTGCCTCTGGCAGGGAGGGAGCGGAGGGTGGGGAGAGAGCCTTCTACTTTTCTATCCAGTTTTCTAATACTGCTAGGATAGTAGAAAGAAAAATAAACTTTTACAATTTTCCCTGGCACCCGTTGCCATTGGTACTTCTTCGGTATGGGCCGCAAGGCCTTTTGAGGTACTTCGTTTCCTTGTAACTCTCTCTCTCTCTAGTAGAGTTCGTTAACTTTTGGTCAGGTTTTAACTCGCCGGATTTGTTCATTCAAGATGGTGTTCACTTGAACGAAATAGGTAATCCGTGACCTGGGAGATTAATTGATCAAAAAGTGAGTAAGATTTACTTAAAACGTAAGCAAAATTAAATAGTTCCTTCTCATTTAGGAAATGCAACGCGTCTAGTGGTAATAAGCGTCAAATGAAATTTAACGAAGATAAATGTAAAGTCATGTATATAGGTTACCACAACATTAAATTTAATTACATAGTGTGTTAAATGAAACCGCTGAGGAAAAAGATATTGCTGTCATTATTACTAAAGACTTAAAGTTCTCAAAACAATGTTCAGTAGCGAGCAGTAAAGCTAATAAAGTATTGGTTTTATTTCTGGTAATTTTGAATTTTGAATATAAATCTAAAAATATTGTTTTGCCATTATATAAGTCGCTTGTTAGGCCCTATTTAGAATATGCTGTACAGTTTTGGTCGCCTTGTATGAAGAAGGATATAGAACAAAGCTTATTTTAATGTTACGTGGTAAAATATATGAAGATAGACTCTGAGCTAAATTTGTATACGCTTGAAACTCGGTATTTAAGAGGCGAACTAATTCGGGTGTTTAAAATTTTAAATCGTTTAGATAACGTAATTTACGAGAATTTCTTTAACTTGGAAGATAGGAACGTTACGAGAAACAATGGTTTTAAAATAAGGGGCAAAAGATTTGAGACAAACGTTGCGAGGGGCTTCTTCGCCTATAAGATAGTCGAGAGGTAGAACCGCCGATCGGCGGGGGTCGTTGCAAGCACTTCAGTTAATATGTTTAAGAATAGGTTGGATAAGTATTTTAGTAGCATCAATTTGCATTAAAGGGCGAGTAAATTGGGGATGCGATTTTTAGTTAGTACGGGGAGTGGCCGATTTTTTTTTTTTTTAATGTAGTAAGAGGTGCTGACCGAGTGTGGTTACAGAGCACTGGGAGTTTTCAAATGATACCCCATTGGTAGACACGGGAAACTTGATGGGAATTCTCGAGAGTAGCTAATTAAGTATAAAGGATGGCTACTCTTTAAGTAAAGAGTGTTTATTTATAGAAATATAAGCAGTGATTTCCCTCAAAAGATGTAATGTAGTAGGAGCAGGTGGTCTGGTCTGGTGGTGTTATTGTGAGAAAGCTCGGGAGTTAAAACCTCCAAATAAGCCTACAAAGGAGGGTTATAAGGGGAGTTGGTTGCGGGTGGAGTTGGGAGTGGTGATATTCCCTTTCGAATAGATGTTTTCAATTTTAGGTACGCTACTTGGGTTTATAGTGTACTAATGTCGGTACTTTTTAGGTAAATCACGGAATATCTAATTTGGCTACCTAGAGAAAATTTTATAGTTTTATATAGAAGTAATGATGTTCCTCTTTCCACTAAATGTAGGAGGAGGAGTGGCCGGGTTCGGTTTCAGAGCAATGGGAGGTTTCCAGATTATGGGAAGCTTGATGAGATTTCTTATAGTGGAACTTTAGGTTTAAATATTGTACATCAAATTTCGCAATAAAAATAAATATATTTCGTAAGATAAATAAAAATTATGCATATTATGTATTATTATTCCCCATTATGCGTGGGAACTTCTTAACTCTAAACTGCATAGGCGAATCAAATCATCGTGCATGTCTAGTGGAGTTCATGTGGACTCCATAATTTGTCAACGGATAAAACTAAGATATTTTTTCAGAACAAAACTTTATTAAAGATTCTAACATGGAGTACATAATGCTAAATAATTTTGTCAATAAGACGAAAGTTAAAAGTGTTCATTGGACGTCTAAAGTGAAGTACCAAGATTGGCAACAATTATAAGCAGTCAAGGCAAACTAAAAATGGCAGATGATTATACCATTCGCTGGGGTCCAATTGGACCTCGCCATGCATTCCAGGGTTAAATTGTAGGTTTGGTCAGTTGGAAGTACCCTCCACTTTAGTGGAGTTTAGTCCCCCCCTCTCCACTTTAGAGACATTCCTCTGATTGTATTGTGCCCCACATATCATGATGAACCATCGAGCAACTCATCTTTTGATCCCTTGCCTCATAAACACTTCTAAGTGGGAGACTCTTGAATTCGCCGAAACAACAACGGGTGATCACCTACGAAGCACTTTCATTCTCCATAAGGGACAAGTACACGGGGATAGATACAGGGACCTTCCACTGATATTTCTCAACGGGAAGAGATTTTCTGTTCTCGTGGTGGCACAACACCGCGAAGTATGAACAACTCAATATATCACTTGCCGCATAAACACCTTTCACGGCGGGAGACCCAAGTTGAAACTCGCGACATTCAAAGAGTTGGCGGACACATACACAGGACAGACATCTAATTACAGAAAACACGCTCAGACACTCGCCTGACTTGTTAATAGACTAGATAAGTATTTTATAGAAATGCATCATATTAGCTGGGTAATTTCTATGCGAAGGATGCAATATATTCTAAATCTTCGATACAGTGCCTTTGGCAGGCTACGGAGAAATGATGCAACCACGAAATGATGAATTCTTGTACTGTACATAATAACTAAATAAAAAATTCCTCAAAAAGTGCACGACGTAGATTAGATTAGTAATTTAGTATTCATGTTGCCCTTTATTTTCCGCCGTCTTCTAATGCGTAATTGAGTACACGAGATAAGTGTACGCATGGTGTGAATGAACTCTGAAGCTATTCTTTTCATTATACTTTTTACTACTTTCCTATAAAACTTCTTTCACCACTATTTTCTGTCAGCATTAGCCGGCGAAGGACGGAGAGAGCCTTGTCTGTTCTCGTACTTTACTATTACTGCTATTCCGATGTGAAAGCTTTACACATTTATAAGTGGTATAAGTTTGCAGTGTTTTTTTTTTCCATTATTATTTCTAACTTTTCTACTTCCTTCTTGGGCTAGCCTAGAGTGGATCTTAGGGTCTTTATTAGCTTCTCTCTCTCTCTCTCTCTCTCTCTCTCTCTCTCTCTCTCTCTCTCTCTCTCACAAAGAAAAAAAAAGCCTTTAACATATTGGGGCGGTATAATTTTATATGCATAATTTAAGGAAATTTTAATGTCTTACTGGTGCTTTAATATAAGCTGATGTCGAGGGTTAACGAGAAAATAAATGAAATATGCATTAAAAATGGAGTTCATAACCAAATTTAAAGATGGAATGACAGCAGGTGAGAGCGCAGAACTCACTGAAATTAGCAGCAGATTCATCTGGGACTCGGCTCTTCGGAACAATGTTTATTAAACTTTTATTTAAGTCCTAAAAATGCTTATGAATGTTTAGTAAGCATACCTTTCTGGGCTGGGTTATACACATAGTAAGTAATAGTGAACCCAAAATTACAGAATATAAATAATTATTAAAGGTCTTCTCAATAAATAATTATATAAAACAGAGTAAAAGCAAAACTTGGTTCAAGATTTCCTATATTCAGGCCTAATTTAAGCTATCTATTTATCAAAGTATCTGGCGAAGTCGTTGAAGAGGATCGTGACCGTCACGGTTAGTCGACCCTTCTACCTGACGAAGGAAGGGGTTACAGGAGGATCGTGACCACCGCGGTTAATTGATCCCGCTGAAGGGGTTGTAACCATCGCGGTTAACCCTTTAACGCCGAACTTTTTTGTAGGGTTAAGTCTAAATGCGTGTATTTGAAAAGTTAACTAGAGGCAACAAGTGACGGTAAAGGAACTGATTCATATATCTGAATGGGGTGTGATCTCAAGTTTAGATGATTCATTCTCAAAATAAACCACTGATCTCACGATTGCGTGGCCATAGGCCACTGACGAAACCTAGCCAAAAAGCTTTTAGTCTTACTTGCAGAAGTATGAAAAAACACTTTTAAAAGAACAAATAAACCTTGGAGAAGTGTTATTTAAGTCTTACAAATTTGGGACTTTTAGTCTAACTCTGCCAGACAGCTTGCGACCTATTTTTAGGGCATCTAAAAATTTTTAAAATTTTTAATTATTTTAGAAAACGTAACTATGGTATAACGTTATATTTCTACGTTAAATTATGCTGTTGCTGCTGCTGCCTCTGTACTTCACATTATTTTATAAATTCTTCTTCCTCAGCATAATTAATCCCATTTTTATATGGAGTAGCTGTTTAAGGCGAGTCGCCTCCATCTTGGTCTGTCGTACACCACATCCTCCTCCAAATTCTTTTCCCGTAAGTCCGCTCTAACACAATCCTTCCACGGAAGGTGAAGACTACTGGTCTCGACTACAGTCCCTGAAACTCTACTCTCTCGAAAGAAGGCGCGAGCGGTACACAATAATATACATATGGAAAATACTTGAGGGCTTTGTCCGTAACCTTAGAAACGAAATAGAAAAACTGGAATGAGAGAAGAGGCAGATTTTGTATGATCCCACCTGCGGTGGGACAACGAGCCATGAAAACGAGGATGGAAAATACACTCAGAATACGAGGCCCAAAGCTTTCCAATGTCCTACCAAAAGAAGTGAGGAATCTCCAGCACACCGACCTGAATAATTTCAAGAACCAGCTGGACAGATTCCTGTGCAAAGTCCCTGACCAGCCATGCGTGGCTGGCTACGAGGGCAGGAGGAGGTCAGACAGCAATTCCCTCCTTCACCAAATCTCGCAAATGAGGCGGGATGCTGCAGAAGCGTCGACCTACCGTAGGTCGATCCTGAACTGTCGTTCGAACTCACCTAAAGTAAGTATGTATATATACTGTATATATAGTCTTTACTCCTTGTGAACAAGAGAGAAACCATATTTTATACATGGAACTCCAGTTCTTATTCTCAAACTAAACCCTGTAACTGCCCAAACAACAATGTAAAACAGGAAAGCGGAATGTGCAGTGTCCCTAAACTGAAGATTAGACAAGAAATATTCTCACTTCTGAAGGAAAATAGCTTCGTCATTACGAGGCCAAACATATTTAACGAGTCACCAAAAGTTACAATGAATATTGGTAATGATGTGGACACAGTCAAGAGGAAACTAGGCGCGAGGCTTAGGTCAATACCAGATGACCCATTTAAACCTGGATATCTGAAATGAAGCTACAAAAGCTTCTCTATTTCACGAAGTTAACTTCAGAAGCTGGATGTCGAACCTGATATCTATTCAGTGGGTGGAGTCCTTAATTGTACTAATATATATATACAGGGTGGGCCGTAAGTTTCCATACATAGGAAAAGTTAAACGTTTGTTTTTATGTTTCAGATACCCTAAGAATATGCGTTTGACGTAAGATCTTGTTTACTGATGAAGCAAATTTTTACGTCAATGGAGAGGTTAATCGGCAAAACATACGTTATTGGAGTAATGCTAACCCTAACTGGCTGAGTCCGACGAAGATGCAAGGTGCCGGTAAAGTGATGGTGTGGGCCGGGATATGGGGTGACAGAATTATTGGACCAATTTTTGTCAGTGGAAATCTTAATGCCGAAAGGTATCTTAACATGTTGCAAGAAGAGATTTTCCCATCCCTGCTAAACGAGGAAGGTAACTTCCCAGTTTACTTCCAGCAAGATGGAGCTCCACCTCATTATGGTCTTCACGTGCGTCGGTATTTGGATCAGCAGCAGTTTCCGGATGCTTGGATTGGTCGGCGTGGTCCTGTGGAGTGGCCTCCCAGATCCCCAGATCTCACCCCCCTTGATTTCTATCTTTGGGGGCACTTGAAGGCCATGGTGTATCAGGAAAAGATACGAGACATAAATCATCTAAAGGAACGTATCACCAACGCCATTACAAGCATAACGTCAACTGTGCTAATGCGTGTTCATCAACAGTGGGGAACACGTATTGAAATGTGTTTTCAAAACAATGGCAACCATGTAGAGCATATTATATAAATAAAAATGGTTGTCCATAAAAAAATGTTTATTTTTCCTATGTATGGAAACTTACGGCCCACCCTGTATATATATATATATATGTATATATATAATATATATATATATATATATATATATATATATATATATATATATATATATATATACCGGTATATATACTGGGTCGGCAAAAAAGAAGGGAGACCTTTAAAACCTTCATATCTCGGCAAATACAGTACATAGAACCATGAAATTTTAATATGTTACTACTAGGTAATTTTGTGGTTTGTGTGCCATCTTTCAGCATTTTAACTGAGAAATTGGATTTATGGCGAATATTCCAGAAAAATCTTCCTAATCATAGGTTCAAGTTGATAATTAATTAAAGCGATTTTAATAAACGTAAGCCAACTGCAGGAGGTTTGGACAAGCTTCTCAAGAAAATCGATAAAACAGGAGATATCAAAAGAATACCAGGTAGCGTTATTAAATTTGGCCACCAAACAGTCTTCATTTAAATCCTGTCGATTACGGCCTTTGGGAAAATTTGTCACAGAGAATTTATCGGGTTAAAGTAAGAAATGTCGCTCATTTACGACAGCTTCTTCTGGAAAAATGGGATGAGCTACCACAAGAACAAATCAATAAAGCCATAGATGACTTCCGTCCTAGACTGAAAAAGGTTGTAGAAGTTCGTGGTAAACATATCGAGCAGTTTTTTTAACATCAAGGTAGCACCATATGTGAGTAATTTGTAACTTTTTATCTGCACATACAAATGCAGTAGTCGTGTAAATGGAGAATTTCCAGTGGCATAAAGAAATGTTCAATAAATCTGTAATTTTCATTAGTTTTCTTTGAAATCCGTCACTGTATAGGAAATTTACTTAGTTGTGGGGTTCGAAAAAATATTAAAATCTGACCTTAACTTTGGATTTTACAGCCAAAGTTCGAGGTCTCCCTTTTTTTTTTGCCGACCCGGTATATATATAATATATATAATATATATAATATATATATATATAATATATATAATATATATATATATAATATATATAATATATAAATATAATATATATAATATATAAATATATATATATATATAATATATAAATTATAATAATAATATATAATATATATATATATATAATATATAATATATATATATAATATATAATAATATATAATATATAAATAATATATAAATATATATATATATATATTATAATATATAAATATATAAATATATATAATATATAAATATAATATATATATATATATAAATAATATATATATATATATAATATATAAATATATAATAATATATAATATATAAATATATAAATATATATATAATATATAAATATATATATATATAATATATATATATATATATATATATATATATATATATATATATATATATTAATATATATATATATATATATATATATAATTATATATATATATATAATTATATATATATATATTATATAAGGAATCTCTTCTTTAGCAGAAAAGTTACTTTTATGGTTTCTCCTTAATTAATCGTCAAAAGCTACTCCATGTGTTGAGGAGAATACTAACTTAGCTTGAAAGTTCGTTTGTGGCATCACAAATGATGATACTTTACTCTCACACATCGGAAGATAATAATGAACGAAACATCCATCCAAGGATGATTGAAATTGGATTGAAGCCTTTTTAATGACGGATTGAATCGAGTCACCATCTCCAAAATGGGATTAAAGAGATACGGACTCGCACTGATTACTTCAGATAATAAAGAAAAGGAATTTGCTAAAGAACACATATATACATATATATATATATACACACAATAATAATTTAGAGGTTGCCCACTGCCAAGGTCAGACTTCCTTAACGAGGTATTGATAACGTTATGGACGCAAAAGTGGTCATTAATCTTGCGTTGGCTGTTATCATCGAGTTTGGAAATAGACATTTACTTTCCGGAGATGGAAAGCGGAATAACGACCATCTGAAATAATAAATAATAAATAATAAATAATAAATAATAATAATAATAATAATAGTAGTAGTAAGTGGTCGGTCGATTTACCTAACGAATATCAAAATTGGGCGAAAAGACCCTGAAAAAATTTGGAGAAAAATAACCAATTCTTTGATGGTCTTTTGAAGTCTTTTCAGACATTTATTATAACGATTGAGAGGTAATTCAATTCATATTTCAAAGCCTGAATATAAATTCGTGAAAGAGGAACATTTTTAAGAACTCGAGATGGAGAGCAAGATTTTGTATAAGTAAATAAACAGATTATATATATATATATGATACACACAGACAGTGCATGGAACAAGGAACACTTCTGGGATAATTAAATCCACTATAGTCCGAATAAGTAATGGTAAATGACAAATACCATATTTGTCATTTACCATTACTTATTCGGACTATAGTGGATTTAATTATCCCAGAAGAGTTCCTTGTTCCACACACTGTCTGTGTGTATCATAAAAAACTCAGGGGACCATTCTGAGTTCATTCCCATATATATATATATATATATATATTATATATATATATATAGTGTATCTGGCCCATGAATCGTGACCTGGATGACTTCCTCCTTCAGTTAAATGATCAAGTCCCCTCCATTAAGTTTACTTTAGAAGTGGAACAAGACAACTCAATCCCGTTTTTGGGTGGGCGTGTACATAGGGAAAGCCCAGGTTTTAAGTTTAGTATCTATCGGGAAAAAAAAAACAATTTGTCCTACGTACACTTTTACTCTGGACATGACACCCCCATTAAGAAGGCCATATTTTCTTCAATGTTTCTCCGCGCTCTTAGGATCGCCAGTCCGGAATACATCGATGCCGAAATGGAAAAAATCAACGGTATTGGAAGTGATCTGTGCTACCAACCTGCGTTTATGGAACCTTGTCTTAACAAGGCAAAACGAACCTTTTATCGTTTAAATAATTACACTCGCACTTTGTCAAAGAGTATTTTAGTACTTCCATTTTTCCCGGGCTTTTAAGGCATTGCTAATGTACTTAAACTTTTGGATATTAATGTAGTATTTTCATATAACAATATTGTGAAAAATATCATAGTAAAAAATAGCCCTACCAATAATTCAGGCATTATCTATAAAATTAGTTGTAAATAATGTGATTCCTTTAACATTGGTCAGACGGGAAAGGATTTGCACACGCGTGTAAAACAGCATCAATATTCCGTTAGAACGGGACAGTCGTCCAGTGCCCTTTTTGTCCATTTGTCAGAGTTATCCCATTGTATTGATTGGAATAATGCTTCATTTTTGTTTCACTCTAGCAACATTGTTAATAGAAATATTCTTGAGTCTGTTATTATCCAACTTACAAATAACTTTAACATGAGCAAAGGTCTTTTTCAATTCGATCCCGTTGTTTTGCATTCGTTCAGAACGGATTTAAACAAGAAGGGCAGAGTGCTAAAACTTCGGTAATTTTCCTTTATAAATTTGTATGCTCCTCTTACAATTTTATTTCTATATATATATAATATATATATATTTTTTTTTTGTAACCTATATAATTTTATAGTCTTGAACTCTTTATTTACTTCAGTGTTCCTGAGGATGTCATTAGACGAAAGCGCTTGAGCACCACTGTGTTTCCTTTCCTTCGTGGTTTTATTCATCATATATATATATATATATATATATATATATATATATATAAATCATTTAGGTTTATCTTCAGTATAAATTTTTTATTCCCGATAATTGAGAAAATAAAAACAGAATTTTGAAATGGTTCGAATTTAATAAAAGATTAAAAATAAAATTCGGGTTTTAATTTTGAAAAGGAATTTTTATTAAAACTTATGAAAAACAAAATTCCTAACAAAAGTTTTTAATTTTGTATACCTTACCTCACCTTCGTTTCCGCCCGAATTGTTCATTCTGATTAACGTGTAACTTCTCACTCCCACCTTAAATCTACAGCTTAACGTTGAATTCATGACTCGCTCAGGAAGTCTGAAATTACAAAGTCCTCGCCTGGGCTCGATCTCACGACCTTTCGATTAGCAGCCCAGCGTCTTAACCACTAGGCGAGTGTATATATAAAAGAACTTATATATATATATATATATATATATATATATATATATATATATATATATATATATATATATATATATATATATATATGGTATCCTAAAAAAAATACCCCTAAAAATACCCCTAATTTTATTTGCCCGTTATTTTATAATGGATGTATATTTTATAACTGAGGTTTCTTCTTCAGAAAGGTAACAGATCGGAGTTTTTATTCATCATATACCTATGCCCATACATTTCTAAATCTTTCATTACTTAATAATTAATAAATATTGTATATTAAAACTGTTTTTTCGCCATTCATACTTAAAACAATAACTTCTCCTAATTTGTATAAATTACAAAAGACGATGCTGGTACGAATAGACTATAGCCTATTAAGGCCATAGAAGGCCTTACTAAGCTATAGTCTTTAAGGAAATCTAAGTGTTGACACACTCCACACACTGCTTGTGAAATTTGCAACTTTTTGAGGAAGCATTTTTCACGGCGACTAATTTCCTTTCATGAGTCACTGGAATAACCTCCATCACTCACCTGACCTCACATCCCCTGACTTTTTTTTGTGGGGTTACATAAAAGACATGATCTATTCAACCAAACCTAAGACACTTAAAGACCTAAAGATCAAAGTGTATGAGGTAATCAGCAACATCCCAGTTGAACTATTTCCAAAAAATGTCAAACTTTTGTGTAAGGTTGAATATTCTGTTAGAAAAAATGGCGATTACTCTAAACATGTTCAATTAAGGTTACTAAATTTGTGTTTTATTTACCTATTGCGTTTGTCTTTCTGTCTAGATTCCTTTTATTTTTTAGCTTAGAACATTTAGTTAGAAATAGTAACAGTTTTTGGGACACCTGGTGAATGTGATATATATATATATATATATATATATATATATATATATATATATATATATGATGCAAACCCACAAGGAAAAAGAAAAATTATTCCGAGGTCTTTCGTGTATTCAGAAGTACACCTCGTCAGGGAATGAAGGGAGAAGGCGAGATGACAAAAAATATATATCTCTGTATAGCGGGACAGAAAAATGAAAAGATGAACACATGATTAAAAGCATTAATGGAATTTTTTGAGAGTAGAATTTTGCCTACTATTGTTAATTTTAACCTTGTTTGGAGAGGAACATAGATGATATTTTATGCCTTTGGACTAACAATTTGGGTGTTGACTTATTTCTTGGTAGGCTTAACAATTTATTCCCATCTATTAAGTTCACGATTGAAAAAGAAAATGATGGCAGCCTATCTTTTCTGGATCTAAAAATTGGGAGATGCTTGAATCAGTTCAAATTTGAAGTTTTTCGTAAGCCTACTAATAATAACTCTTCTGTGCATTTTTATTCTGACCATCATCCATCGATTGAATCTTCTATTTTCTCTGTTATGTTTCTTAGAGCATTGAGAGTTGTCAGTCCTGAATTTTTAGATTGCGAGTTATGCAATATCATGAATATTGGTACTAAATTATGTTATCCTATTTCATTTTTAGATAACTGCCTTAGGAAAGCCAAGAATAGGTATTGTAATAGTGTAACTGTAAAGGAATTTGAGCGTAAAAACCCTTAGTCTACCTTACCATGTTAATTTTCAATATCTTCCGACTTTACTTAAAGCAATTGGTATCAATGTAGTCTTTAAGTATAATAATACTGGTAAATCACGCCTAATAAGGAATAGTCCGGATAATGTGGTTGGTTGTGTTCATTCGATCGGATGTACACAATGTAACTCAGTATATTATAGGCCAAACGGGTAAAACGTTAGACATTAGGGTAAAACAGCATAAATATGCGTGTAGAACAGCAAATATTTCTAATGGATTGTTTAACCATATGTATAGATGTAATCATAGTATCAAGTGGGATAGTTCTAAAGCGCTCGTTAAAAACAGATATAATTGAAAGGAATATTCTAGAATGTGCATTTATCTATTTTAAAAATAATTTCAATAACAGTGCGGGAATGTATAAAATTGACATGTTAAAATACCTTTTGCTTCTAATTAACTCTTGTTAATCATGTGTTAATCTTTTTATTTTTCTGTCCCGCTGTACATAGGTATATATTTTTGTCACCTTCTCCCTTTATTCCCTGACGAGGTGTACTTTTGAATACACGAAAGGCCATGAAATCATTTTTCTTTTTCCTTGTGGTTTGCATCATTCATTCATTTCACGTGTTTAATTGTGAAATTCATCCCATATATACAGGGTGTACATAAAGTCAGGATCTATTTTTGTGAAATAATTATTTTTTTCTAGTTTTCTTTTCAGAAGCCCTTAGAATGAATACAGAAGAGCGTGTGGCAATAGTAATTTGGCGAATCGAGGGAAAGAAAATACAATGACACAGAGAGAAGTTTAGAAGGGGATTTCATGAGCCGGGGCCAATAGACAAGACAATACGAAAATTGGTGAACAAATTTAAACGAACGGGATCTGTAAATGATGAAGCAAGATCAGGACGACCGTGTATGTCAGATCTTACCGTGAATGCAGTACGCGGAATTATCACTGAGGAGCCACGTACGTCCGTTCGTGCTGCATCACACAGACTCGGCCTCCCGACGTCATCTGTGCACAAAATTCTGAAAGTTAATTTGCAGAAGAAAAGCTATCATTTGCAGGTTTTACATGATTTACATGAGGAAGATTTCCCTCGACGAAGTGCTGTGTGTGCTGATCTCGTAGAACAAATCTGGAGTGATAATTTAATGGACAACATTCTCTTTAGTGATGAAGCCACTTTCCATACGTGTGGAAAAGTAAATCGCCATAACTGTCGAATTTGGGCAGATGAAAGACGGAATGATTTCGTCCAAAATTGGGAGAGAGACTCACCTAAAGTTAATGTCTGGATGGGTTTAACAAAATCTAAGGTTTATGGTCCTTTTTTCTTTGCTGAAGCTACAGTTACGGGGCTTATTTATCTGGACATGTTGCAGCAATTCCTTGAACCTCAGCTGATTGGGGAATGGGGATAGGATTGTTAGTACCGTCATCTATCATCACGATGGTGCTCCTTGTCACTATGCCAAAATTGTTCAGGATTATCTAAATGGACGTTTTCCAAATCGCTGGATCGGACGCGGAAGCAACAGACCTTGGCCAGCGAGATCACCAGATTTAACCCCTTTAGATTTCTTTGCATGGGGCTTTATCAAATCGCACGTCTATCAGACGAAGATTACGAGTCTTGAAAACTTACGTACGCGTATACGAACTGCTGCAGATAACATAACCCCGCAAATGCTCCAGAATGTGTTTAGAAATGCTGCGGAACGATTTGAGCTGTGCAGGGATACTGATGGGCGTCACGTCGAATCCTACTCTTAATTATTTAATAAATGTTACCACTATCATTTTATGATTGAATTCCATATAATTTCCAAGTGCTTCACAAAAATAGATCCTGACTTTATGTACACCCTGTATATATATATATATATATATATATATTATATATATATATAAGTAAAAAGGTTACTTAAAGGATTAAGTACAGTACTCTATTCGTTTATAAGTGGTTTGAACTGCACATAAAGTTGTAGGTACCCTCCGTTACACGACTATTGCCGTGACAAGAAAGAGGTTAAGCGCCCTCAAACATTATTATGATTAAAGCTAAAAAACTAGATTTATGGTATCATATAGAAGCAAACGGTTGAATAGCATTTGCTATAATTATTTTTAAGTGTTTATATTATAAATTATTTATTATAATTATAATAGCAAATAATTACAAAAGAACAAACTTGAAAACAACTTTTTTTTTTTTTAATTCCTACAAACAAACAAATTTCTCTCTTCAAATGAGAATTTTCAAAATAGAATTTTTCTGTTTTTTTCTCCGAGAGATTTTCAGTAATTTTCAATTACTTTGGATGCCGAAATCCAATTTCTTATTAAGTTATTTTCAACAGTAAAAATTAAAATTATTTAATACAGAGTTTAAAAATTCTGTGTCTGCTTTTAAATAAAAAAAAAAATTATCGAACTTATATTTACAAAATCAATCACGATTCGAAGCAGATTTTTAATTTGAGGTGAACTGTAAATTCATTTAAAGCCAATGAGGATTTGAACAAACTTGAGGATGAAATCGTCCCTCAAATTAAGTCTTATCCGTGACATATTGGAAAGATTTAATTTTTTTAACTTTTTAACAAATGGATCATCTTTCTGGGACGCGTTTACGTTAGGCTGCGCCTCTTCCTTAAATACTAAAGGTTTTTGAGCGTTATCGCGTGAAATTTGTATATGAACTCACACTAAGTATATCAGTGGAGTCACTGTGTCATAGTGAGTAATTGTTTCGTGATAATTAGTATGAAAAGGTGTATGTGCATCTAACTGGTGGTATCTGGAATGTTATTTAAAGGGACCAGAAGTGGGCATCCCCATTGACATTCCCTTCCCCTCTTCCCGCCTCACCTCCACCAGCTACAGTCTACAGTCAGGGGTTCCCAAACTTCTGAGCTTGTCGACCCCTTGATGAGCTTATAAAGTTATCATCGACCCCTAACCCAACTTCCCAATATTTAAAATAATTTTGAGTGAAACGAAGTCAAGAAACCTCAAAATATAATCAATATTTATTAATCATTATAGTTATACAGTTACCATTATTAGTAATTAAGTGAAAATGAATAACTGCTAAATACCTTTACAATTAAATCTTCTCTAATGAGATGGGTGGGCCTGATGGGCATTAACAAGGGGCATGAACATTACTGTAGGCTGTAGGTTTGAGGTTTGAGAGTTTGAGCCTTAAGTCAATGCGCTCATCAATGTTAAGCCTAGAACTTAAGCCTAGACCCCTAGAACTTTATCGACCCCCTATCGACCCTAGATCCTTATCGACCCTTCGCACAGTCAATATCGACCCCAGGGGGTCGATATTGACCATTTTGGGAACCCCTGGTCTACGCTGACCCTGCGAGACTATGTTTCCCGTACACTCAATTATGATGATGTGTCTGCAGAAAATGTAGTCTTGTAGAAAATCCCTTGTTGTGTTTTATATTTGACAAAGTAGATCATATTAAGTCTGACCTTCTTGTGAAGGTTTGTCACGATTTTTACGATAAAGAAGAAGTAGAATATGCGAGGATACGTTACCCTTTCAATTCGAAGAGGTAACTCTAGAAACGAGAATACCCTTAAAGACAAAATGTCGACCCTTTAGGAAAATGAAAACAATATTACCTTTTACATGACTAACTTCCATAGAATTCTGGTAATTTCTAAGGATGACGTGAACGTATCAGTGCTCCTCATACGATATAATGACGTACAACAGTCATTGACTGAAATAAAACACCAACATGTGGTGTTAAATCGGAAGGGCGCGATTTCGTTCGAACAATTCCGATCAGAGACGCTCTTCCCGAAGCCCAGTTACTCGGAAGTTGTGCAGCATGTCAAAACCACAGCTAGAAGCGCGTCGGGCAATGACGGAAACGAAACTCCCATCCCCGCAAATGGTGTGGAAATGTATCTCAAAGGGGCAGCAATCAACCTCACTCACGCGAAGGAAAGGCCTTCTGCTCCTGATGTTATGATTGATCAACAGGTGATGAGAGTCAACGCCTTCGACAACATTAATAGTAGTAACAAGGACTGTTCCTTGTCAAGAGGCGAGGCATCACTGCCCTCTCTTGAGCCTTGTGTTGCAGGGGAGAGGCGTTGGAGTACTGAAACGCCTCCCTCGGCATGCAATTTCCCCCTCCCACCGAAGGAGGAGGGGCACACGAGCCCGTCAGGTTACAAACACGGATTACAAACCTCCGTCAAGCTACAAAGTAGTTGCGGGGGGACTTCCCATTCCCCCAGGGTCGTGCCACCCATTCCACAATCAAGCGAACCTTGCCTCGCAACAAGGCCTCCGGTGAGGAACCTTATCCCCTTTTTTTTTTTTTTTCGCAAATTCCTCTCGAACGAGGAATGCGAAATTCGTCACATGGTGAAAGAAGTTTGTCGTGAATATAATGACCTGTTTATTACCAAACTAAACACTAAATCTCCGTATTATAAATAATTTAACATAATAATTAGAGGCGTAAATTCGCAGTTCAACCCTTACAACACGAGTCAGTGACCAGACGGTATTATTGTTAAGGAATATATTAACTTTTCTAGGAAATTTAATAGTAATAATAATAATAATAATAATAATAATAATATTGATTATAATTCACGAGTTTGTATTATTCATAATAATAATAATAATTAATAGTAATAATAACAATAATAATAATCGGCTAAATACTCATGGCGGTTAATATGTTGAGATTGGTTTCATATAACGTTATGATCAATAAGAAATTCATTTGTAGATGTCCATAACATTTGTAATAATGCAGACGTGGTTCTCTTGCAAGATCACTGGTTGCCTAAGCAGGAATTAAATTTTTTATTGAGGATTCATGAGTACTTTATATGCCATGCATCTTCACCTGTAAACTTATCTAACCATCTACTTTACGGTAGGCCCTTTAGTGGAGTTGGTTTCTTAGTCAGAAAAAATTTAACGAAATATGTAAGATTTCTTCCGAGTGATAATGAAAGATTGATAGGTATTGAATTTCATATAAACATTGGATGTCTCCTAATTGTGAACTGTTATTTACCTTACAATAATGGCAGTAACCTAGATAAATAAAACGATTTTTTTTTTGTATAAAATTGTCACTTTCAGATAAACCACAATATTCATAATGCATAATAATGCGGGACTTAAATACCGATGTGTAGAATCAGAATTTTTTTGTAGAATTCAGTACCATGTGCGAGTCTGCTAAATTAAGTATAAGTGATGTAGAATTTCTAGATACAGACAGCAATACTGTCGCGTATGTCAGCAATATGAATGGAGGTACTTGATAGATTAATCACTGTCTCATTATTAATAATTTAAAGGAAGTCAATGTTCATATTTTGCACGACTTACTTCTCTCAAATCATAGACCATTGAAACTAGTAAATGATTGTACCAACTTAAATGAAACTACATAACTCTTCAGGTAGAATTTTAGAAATGAACGTGTCGACTGATCTAAAGTTAATATGCAACAGAAAATAGAATATAAAGATAGGACAGAGCATCTTTTTAATAATTTAGAATTATTGCATCTTGACTACAGGAATTCCTGTTCAAATGATTCTCACTTTAGACTTGTTGATAGGTATTATAATGATATAACATCCATACTAAGGGAAATACGAAGGTCTTGGATTAAATTGTATAATTGTTATACCAAAATTATTCCTGGATGGAGTGATTTTATAACTTCCCTGAAAGGGAAATCAAAGGATGCTTAGGATATATGGTCTCTATTTGGTCGTCCGAGAATAGGGACAGCTTACATGAATATGAGAAGCAAGGCTCACTACAGAGCAGCCATAGGACGATGTAAATAGGAATATTATTCCATTCGAACTTCAAAAGCCCGCGAAGCAAATTTAAATAATAATAATAATAATAATAATAATAAACTCTGAAATTTGTTAAGCCTATCCTCGTACGACTTCGACCTAAGCGACGGAATCATCTTAATTGCTCGTCTTTGAACACACTCAATTTTGTCTATATCTTTTCGCATATGCGGATTCCAAAATGGATCGCGTACTCCAAATAAGGTCTAACTAATGATTTATAAAGAGGAACAATAATATCGCGTGATTTGTACTCAAAATTCCGAGCTATAAAACATAACACTTTGTTCGCTTTATTCACCGCTGCTGTACTTTGTTTCGCTACTTTTAAATCACCAGTGACTATAACTCCTAAATCTTTTTCCTGCTCTACGCTTGCTAACTCCTTCCCTGACATACTATACGCAAAATTACCGTTACGCGAACCTATATGTAATATTTTGCACTTATCGACGTTAAATCTCATTTGCCACGTGACTGACCAATCAACGATTTTATTCAGATCTTCCTGGATTTTACCTCTATCTTCGTCATTAATCGCCCTACCACCCAACTTCGTGTCATCCGCAAACTTTGAAACTGTACTGACTAGGCCGACATCTAAATCGTTAATATATACAGTATATATAAGAAAAAGCAAGGGACCCAATACAGAACTCTGAGGAACGCCCCTCGCTACATTAGCCCAGCACGACTCCGCTCCATCAACGACCACCCTCTGTTTCCTACCTCGCAACCACTCTTCTATCCAATTTATAACTGCACCCCTGATTCCATGAGCCTTAGTTTTTTCAATGAGTCTTTTGTGCGGTACGGTGTCAAACGCTTTTTTAAAATCTAAATACACTACATCAACCGCCCGATGACTATCGTAAACGTCAACCCCGCTTTGAAAAAATTCTAAAAGATTAGTTGAGCAAGATTTGTTTCGCCTAAAACCGTGCTGCGTATTTCTAACCAAGTTATGCATATATACATATATATATATATATATATATATATATATATATATAGGGTGATCCAGAGAAATGGGACCCAAAAGAAACCCCTGTAACTCTTAAAGTATAAGTCCTTTTATAAAATCATACGCATCATTCGAAAGAGGATAGTTACAAGTTTGTACAGGATTGTATAGGTTTTGACAATACACGACAAGATAAGATACAAAATAAAATAAAAGTGTTAGTTAAAACTAACCCTTCAAGATGACTGCATGGACTGTGGAACAGCTGCGTTTCATAACTGAGCAATATTATGAACATGGAAGAAGTGTAGTTTCAGCTCTTAGAAGGTGATTTTGACATCTGAAAATTTGTCTTGAAAGATCTTTGAGCTGAAACTACACTTCTTCCATGCTCATAATATTGCTCAGTTATGAAACGCAGCTGTTCCACAGTCCATGCAGTCATCTTGAAGGGTTAGTTTTAACTAACACTTTTATTTTATTTTGTATCTTATCTTGTCTTGTATTGTATTGTATTGTATTGTTAAAACCTATACAATCCTGTACAAACTTGTAACTATCCTCTTTCGAATGATGCGTATGATTTTATAAAAGGACTTATACTTTAAGAGTTACAGGGGTTTCTTTTGGGTCCCATTTCTCTGGATCACCCTTTATATATATATATATATTTTTTTTTATTTATTTATTAAACAGCAGAGGAAAGAGCAGGAAGCCTTGTCCAACTCCGCATGAGGAACCAAACGTTCGGACAATACATTGCCCCATCTAACGGTAAAAGTTTGGTGTATGTACCAAAATTTCAATAAATCTAAATAGAATATTGTGATTCATTCTATCATATGCTTTGTTTATATAAAAAACACAACTATAAATAGTTGAATTACTGACAGTATATCTAAATGTAATCTCTCTCAAAACATAAATACACGGGTTAGTTGAATAGCACCTTTTAAAACCATCTTTTAGGAGACGTCCATAAATAACCATTTTGTCGGCGTAGCAAAAGTTTCTCATGTAATTTTGAGGCGGCGGCGGCAACAGCAATCGGCTTGTAGTTATCGCTGGATAGAATGTCCCCATATTTATTTTTGACAAGGGGTGTGATATAAACCTTCATAAACTCTGCATAAATATAATTGTGAACTAGCATGGTTGAGAGCAGTAATGAGATATGAAGACTGATCACATCAGTAGCATGCTTTAAATGCTCATTCGACAGGTCATCTATCCCTGGCGAGGCACCTGTCTTTTAGTTCTTTAATCAGACTCATAATTGAAGGAACTGAAGTCCCTGTATTTTCACTGGCTCCACCTCATGTCATTCCATTGCAGCATACATTAAGATTAATTAACTCTCTCCACGCTGTTACTTCGTCCTCCATAACTTAACAATTTCTACCTCCTCAGACACTCCACCGATTGTTGATGGGATGGCATTCTCAGCACTCGTTTCTTTCTTAAGGAGTTAAAATTGACTACACTCGAGACTAGGCGGCTAAGGGGTGATCTAAACCAGGTTTTCAAAATTATGAATGGGTTCGATAACGTAGATAGAGATAGCTTTTTTCGAAATATCTCAATATAATAGGACTAGAAATAACGGGTGTAAGTTGACAAGTAGAAGGTTTGAGACAGCGATTGCCAAAAACTTTTTTACGCATAGAATAGTAAATAGGTGGAATAGTTTGCCGGTAGAAGTAATTAGTAGCACGTCCATAAACATTTTTAAAAATCGATTAGACACATATGTTGATAGATTGGGTATAGTTTAAGGTAGTAAAATTAAGGCTTTGTGGTTCGGAACCCACGTAAAATTGTAGGTCCCCTCCGCCACCACGGAGGACAAGCACAATACACAATTACGAACACAGTTAGGTAGACCAGCCATGAGTAGATCCTAGGGTCTTTGTTGGTCTCAAACATTATAACATATATATATATTACACACACACACACACACACACATATACTGATGGATTAATGGCTTCTCTTAATGAGGCAAGAGTGGGATGCTGTATAGATGACATAAGGATAAATAACTTGGGCATGCAGATAATATGGTGTTAATAAGCCCTTCGGTGAAAAGTCTGGATAATTTTATAAAAATTTGTGAATCATATTCACAGAATCATGACATTAATTTTAATGTTACTAAAACGAAGTTTATGCAATTCCATCTTAAAAGTTCAAACCAAAGAAGCTAATATTATTTGCAAAATGAGAGACGAACCAATAGAGCAGGTACAAGAATTTAAGTATTTGGATCAAACTATCACCAGCTCCTTCAGTGACGACTCAGACATAAGGAAACAATATCAAAATTACTGTTCTAAGGCAAACATGATTATAAGAAACTTCAAATTCTGTACAAACGAAGCTCAAGACATTCTTTTTCGTACTTTCTACACTAATATTTATGGGTAGCAACTCTGCGTTAATTATAAAAAAGGCTCCTGCGGAAGACTCAATTTGCTTTACAAGAGATCTTATAGACTGCTGCATAAGTTACCTCCAAGATGCTCAGCCTCTCAAATGCTCGCTAACCGCAGCGTTCCGAGCTTCCTTGAGGTAACAAGACGTGCTTAATACAATCTAATGCGAAGAATTAAAAACTGAGACAATCCAAATGTCCAAGCTATTCCTCAGTCCTGCTTTGTCTTCTAGACTGTGGACCTGTTGGTATGAAAGTGTTTGACTACACCGCCGGCCAGGGGTGGCCAAGTTTCCTGGACCCAAGAGCCACATACGACGTTTTTCAGATGTATGAGAGCCGCAAAATATTTTAAAAAGAATTTAATTACACTGGTCAACAAAGATTTTTCATCAGAGTAAAATTTGTGGTGGCTGGATAGCATTTTTCACGCTGATTCCAAAACTGCATTCAGATTTTTTCTAGCACGTATAGTTTTCAAGATGAAGGCATATATATAACTACACAGATTTAACCATTTTAAATAGGCAAAATACTAATTTTTCAACATTTGATTGTGTTTATTTTATTGTGTTTTTTAGTTTATTCATCTTATTTATTTCAATTATCTTAATTATACATCTTATGTATTTCAGGTGTGAGCTTTTACGTCTAGCAGCATTGTGATTCAGGCAACAACGCCGTGCTTTGTGTGTCAAAAGATCAGTCCAGTCCAAGAACTTGTTGTGTCAAGTTGGTGTACATTTTTTTTAAAATTTATAGTTTGCTCAGGTCAGTCAACATGCCTCGACAATGTAAGAATGACCACGACAAGTTCTGTTTCGTATGCGGCCAGTTGACAACTAAAACACAGCGACGAAGTATTACAACCGACATTAAGAAAATATACAAGCTATACTTTGGTTGCCATCTAGGTGACCAAGATAAACCATGGGCGCCACATCAAATCTGTTCTGGCTGTTCAAATGGATTACGTGATTGGCTTAACAAAAAGAAAGCTTCAATGCCATTTGCCATACCCATGATATGGAGCCGAGATATCATCATGAAGACTGTTATTTTTGTAGTGTGAACTTAATGGGGTTTTCTGCCAAGAACAAACACCAGATTGTATATCCAAACTCGGATTCAGCACGGAGACCAGTAAAACATGATGAAACATTGCCCATTCCAATTCCCCCAAGTGATAGGCTAGATTCTATCATAGATGGCATGGAAAGTGATGAAGGTGCAACTGGCGTTTCCGGACCATCTACAGAACCAGAGTACACTTTTGAAGGTAGACATTTAGAGCCTAAAAAGTTAACCCAAGGACAGTTGAATGATCTTGTTAGAGACTTATCGCTGTCTAAAGAGAAATCAGAGCTTCTCGCCTCAAGACTAAAGGAGAACAATTTACTTGAGAACAATGTTCGTATTAGTTACTACCGAAAGCGGAATTTTGAATTAACAGCATTCTTTTCAGTAGACGGTCCTCTCTGTTATTGCCATGACATCAATGGACTATTTACAGCCATATCTCAGACGTACGTGGCATCTGAGTGGCGCCTCTTTATTGATTCGTCGCAGAGAAGCCTGAAAGCAGTTCTTTTGCATAATGGTAATATAATGCCATCCATCCCCATTGCCCATTCCGTCCATCTAAAAGAGACATATGACAATATGGATATACTACTTAAGGCAATCAAATACGACAGTCATCAATGGAATGTTTGTGGAGATCTAAAAGTTATAGGAATGCTTATGGGTATGCAGTCAGGATTCACAAAATTTTGTTGTTTCCTTTGCCTGTGGGACAGTCGCGCCACTATAGAACATTACACCAAAAGTGACTGGCCACTTAGGTATACATATGTCCCAGGGATAAGCAATGTCCAGTCTGTCCCTTTAGTGGATCCCCAAAAGATCTATCTGCCACCTCTTCACATTAAACTTGGTTTAATGAAGAACTTTGTTAAAGCAATGGGTAAAGTCAATTCTGAAGGGTTCCAATACCTTTCAAGGAAATTTCCGAAGGTTACTGCAGCAAAATTGAAGGAAGGAATTTTTGTTGGGCCACAAATAAGGGAGGTTTTGAATGACACTGAATTTGAAAAAGTCCTAAGTCCGCTGGAATTGAAGGCTTGGCTGGCGTTCAAATGGATATGTGAAAACTTTCTTGGAAGCAACAAGTCACCTGCGTATAAGGATGGAGTCAAGAACCTCCTTGATGCCTTCAAAGAAATGGAGTGTCGAATGTCGTTAAAAATTCACTTCCTGCATTCCCACTTAGATTTCTTTCCTGAAAACCTTGGTGCAGTGAGTGACGAGCAAGGAGCGCGCTTCCATCAAGATATTCAGATGATGGAGAGCGCTACCAAGGATATTGGAATGAAAGCATGATGGCGGACCATTGTTGGATGCTGTATCGTGACAATCCAGGCCAAATTTACAAAAGGAAATCACACTCACAGCGCTTTTAATAAAATAATGTATATATTCTTTATTTATAAGTACATTGAATAAGGTATATGATGTATTTGTTGTTTAGCATTCCTAAGTGTGATCTATACATCCATAAATTTTCTTATAGCAATATCAAAAACTTAATATCAAAACCAGTGTATCTTATAACTATACGTGCTAGAAAAATAATAAAACCAGATTCGGAATCAGCGCGAAAAATGCATTAAGAAAAGTGTGATCATGTTTGTGATGAGAAAAAAAGTTTCATTTTGTTGGCCAGTGAATTATTAAAAACATATACATATACATATAGTTATACTCACATTATTAAATTGTTTAATTACTGCTTGTAGAAGGCTTAGTTTGGGTCTTCATTTTGGCTGTTAATGCTTTAAAGTCTGGCTGATGTGATGTTAAGGCGGTATGAAGAAGCTCAGTCAGGTGTTCGTTAGTGAGGGCAGCACGATGTTTTGACTTTACAAACTTCATTACCGAGAAGAGTGCTTCACAGCAATAAGTTGTCCCAAAAACTGAGATAAGTCGGAAACTGGTTTTCCTGAGGTGAGGATACTTTGTCTCTGGTACTTGCTTCCAAAACTCAACTGCAGATAAGCTTTTACATATCAACTTTAAACCCACGTCCTCCGGTAGCTCCAAAAATTCTGTTTGTATTGAAGCAGCTTCCGTAACAAAAGGTGTGGTAACAGGACAGCCATCGTTGACGACATCAATCAGGAAAGGATTTACAAGAAATTCGAAGCATGGTTTTAGCTTCTTTAGTTCATCAAACCTGAACTGAAAATCATCAATTAATCCTTCTAATTTACCTTTGTATTCCTCCAATTTACTATCTTTTATTTCAACATCAGGAAAAGTGTTTGCTCGGTTTTTCAGGTGGGGAAAGTGGTCAAATTTTTTTTGTTACTACATCTTTTTGGAAGAGCTTTATTTTATTCTGGAAACTGAAAACTGTCTGTGTAAGGACAGAAATGACCTTATCCTTTCCCTGAAGTGCCAAATTTAGACTTTGAAGGTGTTGTATTACATCAGTAAAAAACATCAGATCCTGCACCTATTCGTGATCTTCTAGTTGTGGGTATGACTTTCCCTTTTCTTTCAAGAAATCAATGATAGGCTCCAACAGTGCAACAAACCTATTCAGGAGATTACTAGTTTATAACCACCTTACAATACAGTAGAATGAAAGGTCATCTGGCTTATCTTGAAGATCCAGCTCCTCGATAAAATTTCTAAACGCTCGGTGCGTTTTTGCATTTGAACGAATGAAATTCACAATTTCTAGAACACATTTCATAACACTGTCATACCTAAAGTACTTGCTTACCAAATGACCACGGTGAATGATACAGTGAATAAAGAGAGAGAGGATACTTGGGATCGCGTGTCAAGAGCCCAACTAGGCTTACATTTTGTCCTATCATAGCTGGTACTCCATCTGTTGCAACACTGACAAGTTTATTCAATGGTACTTGAGCATTTGATAATGCCTCGTCAAGTGCGTTCTTTATGTCAACCCCTCTGGTGGTTTCTCTTACGGTCATTAAGTCCAAGAGTTCTTCTTTCACATTTCCATCGCCAGTAACATAACGAACAAATATCGCCAGTTGAGGGTTATCTTTAATATCTGTGGATTCATCGAGGGCCAAACTGAATACAACAGAATTCTTCAAATCACTCTGCAACGAGCATGTAATTTCAGCACTGATCTGGGAAATACGTCTCTCTGTAATGTGGCGGGAAATAGAAATACTTGCTATTTGTTCTCAAAGCTTTGTGTTATTTGGAGCGAGAATTGCAGTAACATCGGCAATATTATTCTTCACAAATTCTCCACGAC
>JAJOZX010001531.1:0-2500 GCA_023014485.1 Bathynomus jamesi | reverse complement strand
GGGGCCTCTTTGAGAGTGACCCGTTGCCCACGTTGGGCTAACATGAAAAAGTAAAACTATAGTATGTCATTTACCATTCATTATTTATTCGAACTATAATGGATTTAATTTTCCCAGAAGAGTTCCTTGTTCCAGGCACGGTCTGTGTGTAACATACACAAGTATGAATACAACTGAAAATACAGAAAAAAAAATGGCCGAAACTTAACCCAAATCTTATTAATGGCACGGCTAAACTTTTGTACAAAATAACTGGGGGGAATTCATGATTAAAGCTTCCCAAACGTCCGAGCCTTCAGTGAGTTGGTTTAGCATTAGTTTTGGTTTCCAACTACGCGTCCAATATAAAAACAGTATACACTACAGTACTCATAAAGATCTCAAATTAAAACACATCTTTTATAACAATCCTAAAATGATGTAAATAACATTACACAAATGCAAACAACGTAAATAATGATAGCTACCAAATTATTCAATTCAAAACTGCAGTAATTAAAAAAATAATTCATACTGAATTCATACTAACTCCATCCTTACCGTTTTGCAGAAAGCCGTTTAATCCGTGATTCCTTTCGGTACCTGCTTGTTTTAAACTTCCTCCAAGATATACCAAACCTTAAATGAACGTTCTATAATTCTAGTCCTATTATTTATCAATACACATTATGAACCTGAACATAAATACTATAAAATAAAAATTAATGTCGACCATCAACTGTATACGTTACAAAATCAGTCATTATTTCATGAGCAAAATAAAAACTGGCCTAAACGATGAAGCCTTATTCTTGATAAATTCCGTTGCGTGAAATAACAAGCCTATTAACAAAACGAAACGTTGCAAATATTGCTTCCGAGTCATAGTTTATACTTTACCAGTTAACGCCATAAAGTTAACGTTTCATCATTTTGGTCAATGTATGTATAGAACTTTAAATTCAAAACTTAATGAACTGGATTACTTACAATTTCAAAGCCAAATTCTTCAGTTTATCCAATGAAGTTTGCGGTTCACAGATTCACAACTAATGTATTCGCTTGAAATTTCTTTAGGCAGAATCACAATAAAAAAATGGTAGCCAGTATATCACAACACCAACCACGCACAGGGGACGCTCTAAAATACATTTACACTCCCTATTACACTACCCATCCCTTAGAATGAAATAAATTACTTCATTCTCCACACACACACACACACACAACACACACACACACACACTCTAACAAAAAAGTAACCTACCAACAAAGTAGACAAAAATGGTTAAAAAAACTAATAAAAATATGTACAGGGTGTTCGGAAAGTCACTGTGCACTTATATAATTAATGTTAATTAATGAAGAACTGACAAAGGTGTTTCAAAATAAAATAAGACGGGTCCAGGCCTGTATTGTTGTTAAAGGACATCACTTTCAACACCTTTTATAAGTTCTGATGGTCCCATCCATAACCTCTATCATATATGCAATGTTATTGTATGCTATTAAATAAATATAAGTGCACAGTGACTTTCCGAACACCCTGTATAAAAACATATATTTATGTATTACAAGCAACACTCTTTCCAAAGCGGTGCAATGAAAAATGTAACTTAAATAAACGTGTTAATTAAAAGATTATTCATTCTTTATCTTCTGTGCACGAAAATGTTTCACAATATACTGTATGTATTAAATAAATTTGAGTTTGTGTAATTTTAGTATACAAATGAAATGATTTAATAGGTAATCAGTAGTTTCTCGCCTCATTTCCGAATCATGGAATACCAAAACTTTATATGGTATCGTTTTCTGAATTCCCCAAAATAAATTACTTTGAAATTTAATAGATTTTTAACATCTGATAAGTCTTCGTGTGTGTGTGTGTGTGTGTGTGTGTGTGTGTGTGGTGTGTGTGTGTGTGTGTGTGTGTGTGTGTACGCGCGAGATAGAGAGAAATTAAAAAATCACAAAGATCGAGTATTGGTTAGCCCAGGAAAGAAATAAAGAAGAATACCGTGCTTACACTTATAAACGGGCAAAGCTTTCCCACGGATCCAGCAGTAACGGCAATGTATAAAACAAGACAAGACTGAAAAGAATAGCTTCAGAGTTCATTCACACCATGCGTACACTTATCTCGTGTACTCATTAATGTAATAGAGAATAGTGGAAAATAAAGTATAGCACGAAATACTAAACTATTTAATCTATCATAATATACACTATGATTTTTTAAAGGATTTTGTATTTATTTATTTTACACACAAGTCATACTTTCATCGTCGCATCATTCATTCATGACTGAATGCCAAATGTCACCTTGTTGAAAGACTGACTTTTTAATATCAATTATATATAGGGTGTCCCAAAAAAAACTATATACTCTTTATAGCATCATATATTTTATAATTAAAAAAAAAACCAAACAATATACTGTTATAGCAATTGCCAATGAAAAGTAAATTAGTAATCTAAGTGATCAAATGTTATAGCGAGTTGTTTGCATATAAAATTT